>JANIJG010001173.1:124110-154060 GCA_024611175.1 Megaceryle torquata | reverse complement strand
CATAGCCAGCCCCCTCTGATTACCTCCAGCCCCTCCCCCCAACAGACCCCTCACTTCAGGGCTCCATCCCATTCAATTCTGCCCCTACAACACTCACGGGGTCACCTCAGATGTCACAGAGCACCCTTTTGACCCCTCCATCACTTCCAGCCCCTCACCTCCTCATCTTCTTCCTGCCCCTTTATTCCCCAGAGACAACCCACCCCGGCACCGGCACCCAAATCCCCACAAAATCCCTTCTCCAGGCCCCCCAATCTCCTCTAACCCCCCCAACCCCAACCCCTCAGCTCTGGGTTCTCTCTACTTCCCCCTGCCCCTATGTCTCCAGTCACCCCAAATCCCACACACGTCCTTCCGCAGACCCCTCTAACCTCCCCAACCCCTCACCTCAGAGCTGTCTCCCTTTCTCTCGATCCCTATACCCCCCCGAGTCACCGCTAATCCCACATACCACCTTCCCCAGCCTCTCACCCCAGGGCTCCCTCTCCCACAGCCCCGCACCCACCCCGCGCGGCCCCTCACCTCAAGGCTGTCCCCCCCTCCATTCCTTCCCCCCTTCATCCCCGCCCCCCCGCACCGGCTCTGATGACGGGTCGCTGGTTGAAGCCGTTATCCAGCAACGCCGCAATCCAGCCGGTCAGACCCAGCCAGACCGAGCCCTTGTTGACGATGGGGGGAGGTGGCAGCGACCGCGACTCGTCCGGGAGGAACACCATGGCTGGCGGGCGAGCGGGCCGCCGAAGGTGACCGGGCGGCGGAGCGGTTCCTCAGCGCACGGCCTCCGCCGCGCTCCGCTTCTGCGCTCTCGGGTTCCGCTGCCGTTTCCTGCCTTAAACCGCTTATTTAAATAATAATAAAAAAACCCACAACAACCAACCAACCCACCCACCCAACACCTTAGCTCTCCCCTGATCGGCTTTGCTGGGGTTGGCGGGGGAGGGCTTCCACAGTCCGGAACCCTTTGAGCCCCCCCTGCCTGGGCAGTGGCAGTGAGGACAGGCTGTCGTTAAATTAGGGTTTAAATTAAACCTGAAAATCAAACCCGAATCTTTTTCAGATCTCTTCCTGCTAAACGATTAAAGACTGGGGCTTACCGTGGTGCTAGTTGGTTTTTGTTTGTTTGTTTGTTTTTTAAAGACTATAAAATCACATCAAACCATTTGTAACAGTATAAGGATTGACAAAACCATTAAAAACCTGCATTTGAGCTCATTGCAGGTCCTAAAGGATTCCCAGCCTTTTTCCTAAGAAATTATTATTTTACTTTTCTCTGCACAAGAGGATTTTGGGCTGTCACTGCTTCTTAACAGGAGGTGCCAAAGCCAAGGGAGGATTTTTGCTTGACTTGAAAAGGTGCTGCTGGAAAATGACAGAATCATTTTGGTTGGAACAATCTAAGATCAAGTGGAACTGTTAACACAGCACTGCCAGGTCACCACTAAACCATGTCCCTCAGCATTATCTACACAGCTTTTAAATCCTTCTGGGAAGGGGGAACTCCACCACTACCCTGGGAAGCCTGTTCCAGGCCTTGACAACACTTGAGAAGAAACTGTTCCTCATGTCCATCCTAAAACTCCCCTGGAACAACTTGAGGCCATTTCCTCTTGTCCTATCCCTCCCTGCTTGAGAGAAGAGACTGACCTCCACCTGGCGCCAGTCTCCTTTCAGGGAGCTGTTGAGAGCAAGGTGGTCTCTCCTGAGCCTCCTTTCCTCCAGCCTAAACAACCCCAGGTCCCTCAGTTGTTCCTCACAAGACATGCTCTGGACCCTTCCCCAGCTTCATTACACTTCTCAGTCTCATGGAATGAGGGGCCCAACACTGAAGCCAAGATTCAAAGTGCAGCCTCACCAATGCCCAGTACAGGAGGATGATCCCTGCCCTAGTTCTGCTGGCCACACTAGTGCTGATCCAAGCCAGGATGCCAATGGCCTTCTTGGCCACCTGATGGCTCATTGTCAGCTGCCTGTTAGCCAACATCCCCCAGGTCCTTTTCCACCAGATGGTTTCCAGTCCCTCTTCTCCAAGCCTCTCTAGCATTGCAGGACCCAGCCCTTGGCCTTGTCGAATTTCAGCCCTTTGGCCTTAGCACATTGATCCAGCCTCTCGAGATACCTTTGAAGAGACAGGATGGGGTTTTGGGGGGGGATATTATAATTCCCCTCTGCAGAATGGCACCTACACATGAATAAACATGAGCATTGCACATGCCTCACCCTACCCAGAGCTTTGACTTAAAGTAGAATACAGGTGGAAGTGGAACTGAGGCACTGTCAGCAGTCACAGTAACTAAAAAGAGCATGGCAAAGTAGTTAACAGGAGAGAAAAGCAGAAACTATGACAAAGTAATGAAAAGGGGAGTGGAAGAAGTCTGAAAATAAGCTCACTGGCTGTGCAAATTTTAAATGTGTGATCTACTTGGTTACAGAAATGGCCCCAGCATCTATTCTACTGCCCAGCCCCTGTTTAACACCCAAAATATTCAAAGAACATAAACAGCAGAACCATCCCACAGTTTGAAGGGGCCCACGTTCTTCAACTAACATGGAAGAAAGCTCAAGGAGTGCTGGAAAAAACATAATGCATCCTTTTTTTTTGTCCCCCTCCCAGTTTCACATGCCAGCACTGGTCTCCCAACCAGACCCCAATTTCTAGAGCAAAATCTTTTAGAGACAGTTATGTAGGGTTTAAAAAAACACAGTGATAAGTACACCAAGCTGTAGGTAACTGTCCTCACTAAGGATACATGATTCTGCAGATGCAGAACACAATATATCTCTTCTTCTGAGGTCCTAGAGGAACTGTGGATACATGGCCTTTTATCACCGCCACAGAGCTTTAAATGAATGACAAATCAATTTGATTATCCAGCCACATTATCTGATATATTTGTGTTTAAATAATTCCTCACTTCAGAAGCCACTTGCATTTGGTAATTTGGTCCACATAAAGTTATAAGAATATTAAAAACTTTTTTGCAAAGAATCTATGGAACAAAGAGCTCAGAGAAAGAGACATACGAGGCAGCTAGTTTAAAGCTTGAGATATGGGTGTTCAAGAGCTTTGCAAAGCACCCAGGAATAAGCTTCCAGCCAGACACTTGTGTGGGTGTCCCTCAAAAAGTAGGGCTGAAACATGAGCTGAAACAAAAACACAGGAGAAATCTTTGAACAAAAAAGTATCAAGTTTATAATTTACATATTCCACAGTAAGCAGTTACAACACTCTTCTACACAGCAATGATCCCTGGTGATTTGCCACAGTAATTTTTATTCAAATACAACAATAAAGGGAAAACTAGGCAGGTTCTCCCCGGGACAGAAGTCTGGACCTTGATAACCTTCACAGTTTATCCCCGGCAAGTGACATCTCACTGCGCCCCACGTTGTGACGAGTGCTTGTGGTCAGAGGTATCCTCGTTGGGCAGTATAGAAGCACTGGAAAGAAAACTCCCCTTGTGGTGATGCTACATGTATACTGTGTCTTACCAAGAGCTGCACATTCCTCTCCGTGCCACATAATCCCCTCACAGGGATAACCAGGGACTGGTCCCAACACTGTGGCGTTACTCAGCTTTTTGTCTAACAGAAATTCTCTCAGTCAAGACAGAGATGTAGAGTTTCAGCCAAGCATAGGTGACACCCAGAGCACAGTAAACAGAGGTCAAGAACAGAGGGACAAAGGGAAAGTGCTGCTTCCAGGTGGTCAGAGGAAATATGATTTCACAGAAGATTTCCAAAGGCACTAGTTGGACAAGGTAGATTGTTTCAAGCCAGTTAAGAAGGGGCCTCTCTCTCCTGTCAGAGGAATTTAAAAAAAAAAGAAGTGTTAAAATGCACAATGTTTACTAAAAATAACTACTCTGCTTTTCAGCTATCACTGGTGACGAGTGCAAAGAATATTCCCCATTAAGTTCACAATAAGGCTTTAAATAACAAAAAGAGTTTCAGTAGGGAAAAAAAACAACCCCCACAACAGTGTGATGACAGAGCACAGTGAACTTAGCACTTGGCTTTTACATCAAGTCCCAAGATGATGTGGAATCTCAGCAGGTGCTCTGCTTCACCTCACCTCATTTCAATGAGGAACTGAACAGAGACCTTCTTACACACCCTAGTTCCACCAAGTTGTTCTGACTGGAAATACCAGATTTTTCTTAACCTCTGTCCCCTTCCCCCCTGTTTTCTGTAGGATGTACTACAACCCAATCTCTCTTGCAGAAGACACTGGGTGGTAAGATTTTGCCTGCAGGTAGTTCAAAGGGGAATTCATGTTCTTCTGGAAGGAATTTGTTTTGGAAAGTTAGGAATGAGAAACATGCAAAAGCTCCATCTCTAGACAGAAACAGAACTTCTACAAAGTTTTCAGACAGAAATGCTCTGTAGTTCCCGAGTCAGAATGGTTGAATTCTGGAATACTAAGGAGGGAAAAGCAGTCTTGTTGAAAGACCTACAAAAATCAGGTGCCTGAAGCAATGAATACAGGTTGACAGCATTTCCAACATCCTTCATTACAGCTCGGTTTTGCTTTGAAAAGCTTGTGAAATAGGAAAGGGGAAACTAGAGGCATTATAAGGATAAGTGCTGTCTTTCTGGGGAGGAGGGGAAGGGAGGAGAGGCAGCAGCATCTTTTGGCTAGTAACCCTTCAATTTGATACTTCAGCACCAGTTTTCTGTGCTGTTTGCCCCTTATGACAACACTGCTCCCAGTGACAGAAGAAATAGTTTTATTCTTGGCATTGGGAACAAGTTTCTTTCATTACCTGAACAGAGATTTCAGCGAAGAGAAGCTATAAACAGTAAACAGCAGCATAAGCAGTATTTTAATTGGAAGTTCTGAAATACAAGGAGCATAACATACTTTAAAAATTAATTATAAAAACCTTTTGCCATATAAATTGCAGTATTTTTAAATCCTTCTAGTCACACTTGCATTGTCCAACTCAATTATTTCCCCCCAAAAGAACTAAATGTTTTATGGCTCAGAACACCTAAAAATAAGCACAGATATTTACTAAAGCAAATGCCAAGCATTTGAAATACACTTACTTCAACAATCTATAAACGTACTGAACACACTGACTATAATTACAACATGAAAGCACTGCAAGATTTTTCTATTAAAAAAAGCAGAAATCACTGGGAAGCTTAAAGGGAAATATGACAGTCAAATCAATGCTATCTAGCTCTACGTTGCCCATGAGATAAAAACTAAGTAATAGAGAAGACAAAGGAAGTTTCTCATTCCTCAAGGCAGCAGCTTCACTGCTGCAAATAAGCAGCATTATCAGACCAAAAGTGTTAGATGCTGTATCTGAACTCTCCCAGAAGGATGTCAATAACACAGTGCTCTAGTGTTTTTGTGCTATGGGTGGCCTAGCACATAAGAGAAGCAAACAGACCCATAATTGAAAGGGGAGGGTGGGAGGAAAGAACAGCTTTTGATCACAAAGACAAACCTGTCCCTATACATACTGATTTAACTGATGCTGCTCCACGATTTTTTAGTTTAAGCACATTACTGATAGCATGAAGTGGCAGTCAGATGGAAAACAGCCTGCCAGGTTTGTGATTTCAAATTGTCTACATTGTTTTTGCTTCACAGGCTTATGTTAAACACAGGGAAATTTCTAGAACTGTGGCAGAATAAGAGATAAATATTGACTATGACAGTTTCCCATCCCTAACTCAACTTCAAGCCTATGGTTCTTCCACAGCTTTTTAAACCAACATTTCACTAGTTGAAGAGTTTGCATGTATGGAAACAGGCTGACATATACCCTCCTGCAACTTTCAACTTATTACGTGAAATAATCCAACCCCATCACCCACACATCATCTCTGGGGAAAAAAATAACATCCCCCCCCCAACACCAAACCAAACCCAACCCAAAGCAGTAAGATGAAAGAACAGGAAGAAGGAAAATACTTTACCTGGTGGTGTAAACAATAATGGAAAAAGTGAGAAGTGCCCTGTGGTTGTCAGAATCAAGTAGATGCCAGCGTCTTTCACTTTCTGAACAGACAACAAGCTAAAAACAAAAATAATTTGTTATGCTTTTGTCTTTTAGTGAATAAACTTAATTTCAGCAGAACGCTACACACTACACTGCACAAGAGACTGAAGAACAGGTCGGATAGTTTCATCCTAGCCCTGGTCCCTCCAAGCACTGGACCTGTGATGAAGCCTCCTGCTTCTAAAGCATGTGGTCTCAGAAATAAAAATGCAGAAGGAAAATCATCCAGGAAACCTTCCCCCAGGAAACCTTCCCCCAGAAAACCACACACCCACTGAACAAAAATATCAGAAAGATCTGAGTTTTTCTACAAACAGTCCTTTTTCCTTTGCCAGCTGAATAGCAACATTGTAATCCCTACTTTTTCCTCCTTCCTTCCTTTTTTTTTTTTTCAGTGTTAATTCCCTCCCACAATTCCCATTTCAAGAGTTTAAGAATCATTAAACTTCTGTGCAAGGGAAATGCAGTTTGTAGCAATACTGGTAAGGCAGCTTATGAACTAGTCTTACTTCTACCCTAAACAGGCATGGAGTCCTTTTAGTAGAAGCTGTTCTTGTCAAGCACAGTGCAGAAGGTCCCTTTCCTCAGCTGGCTCCTGAACATTCTAAACAATAGCATTTTAAACATGAAGCACAGAGCTCATCAAAGCCTGAGCTACCTGGCAGCTAAAAGACTACAGTATGTTTACATTTGTCCCTGCCAGACTAGATTTTCTGAGAGAAAAAGAACTCCATCAACTAGGCATGCTTACCAAAATTGAGTTTGGTAACCCTCCAATGGCAGGAGGGTTGGAAATATATGATCTTTAAGATCTCTTCCAACCTAAACCATCCTATGATTCTGAGTATGGCAGCAGTGTCAAATGCTTCAAGCCAGTTAATTTTTTTCTCAAAAGGCAAAGCCACAAAACATGCAACAAATAGGTCTTGGACTTTTCAGGTACAATGAAAATACCACACAAATGCGGTGGCAACAGTGGGGGAAACAAAAGACCCCAGGAAAGCAGTCTGCTTTCATCCACCATGTCACACGAATGAAATGTTTTATCAAGCCTGCTCTCAAGCTGCCACTAAGAAAAGAAGCCTTCAAGGAGAAGCAAATGACTTTTTAGGAACTGTGTCCCCACATGCAGCCTAAGGGCTGAACCTCTTTTTTGTGAGCATGGGGCTTTTTGTTGTTTTGGGGTTTGTTTGGTTTTTTTTTTCCATTATTCTGAGAGCAATCAGGAGCTTGAAGCCAAGCATACTGATTTTTTTGTTCTACTATTCATTTTAATACAACTCAGCATTCAAAGAGACACAAAAGAGTGTATGTAGTGCCTGGGCCTGTGTGTCAGACTCCAAAAAGTAATTGCTTATTCAGCCTGACACCATAAGCTTCTGTTCTGATCATCTGTAAGTTAGTACAAAGCTTTGCTGTGCCCCACAGAGCTGATATGGGAATCAGCTATGCTCAATAAAGTTCTACTTAAAGCTTTTGTCCATGCAAACTATTGTAAAGTATAAGCCAGTGTTAGTATATCATAAATGGTACTGTTTAACACCACACCGGTTTACTACGCAGGCTATACCTGCATCAGCACTTTCTATTGCAAAGGCAGACACATTTTATTGTGCCTGGAATTAATTTATTTGAAGTGAACTTAAACTTTACAGCTTAAGGAATTCTACAAACATGCTCCATTTCTGAAATGTACTGAAAACAAAGCAATCCTTACCCCAAGTGGCTGCGGGTTCAGTCTGACCAACTACTACGTATAAAAATTCACTCACCTCAACGGCAGAATAGGAAGGAGTATTGCTTTTTCATGGACGTGCCAGCCAAACATGAAGGAGCTCAATGCACAAAGAACAAGGCACTGTAGAAAGCCTCTGGGCCCTCGAGGTTTAAACCAAAGACAGAAAACAGAGGGCTAGAAACAACAGGCAAAAACAAGACATTAGTTTAAAGTCTGGCAATCCTGAACACAAACCATTATTCAAAGAGATTTTTTTTCCCCCCTCAATATTAATAAACAATACTGCACTCAGTTTGTGCTTGTGTGGCACAAGCACATAGCACTGGAGTACCCGTAGCTATCTGGATGTATGAGTAGAGCCTACAGAACTTTCATCGGTATAACAGGAGGGAAAAAGTAAAGAAAGATCACAGCCAACACCCTGTTATTTGTGTTGTAAGAACTGTCTTTAATAAAATTAGTTCAGTGGCTCAGATTCAAAGTTACTACATAAAGGTGTTGAAACAAAAGATTCCCATTCAAGGCTTATTGCTCATTAGAGTGAAAGAGTCCCTGTACCCAGGTAATTACTTATTGGACCTTCAATTCTTTGCTTGTCATGTGAAGAACACTGTGTTTACCTGTAGCTCACGCTGTTAGGAACACTGTAAGCTTCCCAAACCGTTCCATCAGTACCTCCACTCACATCCTAGTTCAACTTTTATCACAAAAGGTTACTACTGGCTCAGCATGCCGAGTGGTTTTGATCACTCTGTGGCTTGTGCTTTCAACAATCTTTTAACTTTTCTAGAGTTGACAGGGGTCATAATTTTAGCCATACTTTCGTTAATTCCACATTAATCCCAATAACTGGTTTTGGTTTTGTTTTTAAAGAAAATTTGCTTGTTGCCTTCGAATTAAAATTCCCATGAAGTGCAAGTTAATTAATTAAAACCTACTAGGGATAAAATACATCAAATGTCAAAAAAATATTATTTGTTCTTACCAATATAGATATGAAAGTGCAGATTAACGTTGCTAGTGGAGTCACAGAAGGGAGGACAGTGTGCTGAAATTCTTGAACCAGCCCTCCTGTCATTGAAGCTTTAGGTATTTTTGTGGGATCAAGCAAATTACACTTTAAACCTAAAATTAAACATTTTAAAAAAAGGCCAAACTGATGTTAACAAAGAAAATAAAGTAGGTTATCTAGGTACACATGGTCAAGCTTTTTCTTTTTTAGAAGACATTAGAGGAAAGATTAATTTCTGACCTATCACTGGAAACTTATCATGCACTGGATTACATGGACAACAGATGATTTAAAGCAATCTGAAGATGTAATTTACTACCTGCGTTTCAAATGGGGAAGGAAGGCTAAAATCCAGAGAGCTCTATCTGCAAACAGACACCAAATACCAAGATTAGGACACTGTACCAAAAATTGTTAGTGCTTTATCCATGGCGTTGTACAAAGCCCAGAAGTTAGGGGCCCAATATGCATGGCAGAGGCCTCGCTTGAAAGGAAAAAGACGTGAAATGACTTGAGGCAGCTGACCCTACAGAAAACAAACAAACAAAATGACCTCTTTAGATGAGATATGGTTTGTATTTTTATAACAATCTTCTATCAGTTCAAGGGACTAACAGGTGAAAAAGGGGTTATTACCAATACTATGAAGGGACCCAATGAAAGAGCAGAAACAAGGCAAACAATCAATCCCAGAAGAGTTACATGAAGCAAACTGAAACTTCTCCACTTCAGGGATCCACCTACAAGAAGTAAACAAATTAAATTCGTTACTGTGACAAGCAGAGAGGGGATAAAGCATTCCATGCTAACTGTGAATTGCTGTCACCTATGGAAAAGAAGCACATAGACTTTTGTGTCGATATGTTCTGTTGCTTCCTTCAACTGTTAGTTTGCATTTACTTTTTCCACACTGCAGCTCCTCCACTCTACAGACTTCCAGTATTTTCTCTGCCAAGAGAAGTTAGTTCTGTTAATGTGAGGAGTATCAAACATTTTCAGCACTAAGAACTGGAGTAAAAACTCAAAGGAGGACTCTCGAATAACTTCTAGATGCTATCTAATGATTTCATAACCAGAATAATTCATACTGCTTCAAACTTCCACCTGCACTTTCTTTGTGCTGTTTTTTCTTAATAAAGAACTCCCTAGAATCATGAATTTACATAAATACATTTCTCAGATCCTTAATGATCTTACCAAATCTGCTCCCCAGGCAGAATTTTTATTTGACCCATGGACATTTCATTCTGATGGTATCTGTGTCTTCCCCAGGCTCCACTAATTAACACAGTCCCCCAAAAGTGAGAAAAAGTCCATCTTACCTGCATTATTTGCAGTAAAACAATAGGATCGCAGCAAGTAAATGCCATATGCTGGGGCCACATACAAGTAGATATGCTTGAAATGCAGAAGAACAGCGAAAAGAAGAGCACCCTCTAAGTATCTTTTCTGAAAGAAAAACAGAACAAAACTCCAACTCTTCTACTTGTACTTTTGTACCTTTTGTACTAACTTTTTAATGGTCTTCTGTTGTACTCCTAAAGTGATGGGACTTTTTTTTTTTCTTTTTTTATGCCTATGATAAAAGTATTTACTTCAAATTACAAACTCAGTAGTGTTATACACAATAGGTATGGAGGAGGATACTGCATTGTTACAATACTTAGAAGACTGGGATAGGCCTCATCTCCCCACAGCTTTCAGAGGTACATTTTCTAAGGCCTGGTGACTTGGCAGAAGGTAAGATGGCAGGAAACCATGTCATGTTGCTGAGTTCCAACACAAAATTTAGCTTTCTCCCAGGGAAATGCAATGCTACAGCATCAGCAATTACAGTCAGTTTCAGGTCCTCCTCTTCCCCCCCAAACTCAACAAATAATTGACATCCAGCTTAGCACCTCTCAACTTCAAACTGCTCCCAACACCTTCAATGTGAACAGCTCAGTGAAGGTAATTAATGCACCTAAAAAACATATGGCAACAAACAGAAAAGTGCTGCTCAAGTTTACCTGACATAGTCGGGCAACAGAAAGAAGCATAATCCCAAACAAAAAGCCATTGTACTGGAAGTGAATATCTGAACTTGAGTTAAGGAAGGAATAAATCATGTTTTCCTTACTACTGTCTGTCTTCTGGGGAGGACTCAAACTTATAAACATTAAGTGCAAATTAAAATGGAACTTAAATCAAGAAAGTAGCCTTAAATTCACTCCACCTAGACACGAAGTCATTACTTAACCATACACCTAAGCACAGACACGAAGTCTACTAATACTGGTACGTTATCTTGATGAAATGAAGCCTAACAATCTGGCCACAGTATGTACCATGCATTTTAAACACTATAAACCAAAATAAAAGGTTAATTCTCCACTTTTTGAATTTTTAAATATTAGTATCTGCCTCACATTGGTTTATGGATGGAGACTGTAGCCCTCACTCATCACCTACCTGTAAGCAGGCAATTTAAACAAAGACTGGGACAGGCAAAACCAGTCCTTCCTATAAAATAATTCCTGTTGTTTCCCCCTCCCCCGTTCCTCCTCAGCTAGATCATTGCACAGTGTCAACACTGACTTAAGATAATCAGACTTTCCAGAGGTGGTTTTATATCCTCTTTAAAAAAAACCCACCCTGCTAATTCTTATGTAACATTAACCAATTGAATACAGTCTGAACATAAAGCACTTGTAGAGATTTTCCTTGCCATGGGACAAACCTAGAATCACACCCAGGAAAAAAAAAAAAAAAAAAAAAAAAAAAAAAGAGAGGTTCTCTACTAATACTTCTGTGTGCAGGCAGAGGAGTTGCAGCCAGCAGAAACAGGCACATTACTGCCAGACTGTTCCTTCTGCAGTTCTGGCAATTCAGACGAAAAAATGAACAATTTTCATTTTGCCAAGTAATAATTCTAATAAAACCAAGAAGTTATTCAACTAACCCCACAAACACAAACAGTGGTGTTACTTGCTGTTATAGGAGTAATAATATTCATGGGTTTGTACCACATGCTGTAACAGGTTGTTACAAAAAACCTAACAATCAACAATAAAACACAAACAACTCGCAACTGTTTGAAAGGATACGATCAACAATCAACAATCCGAAGTTCCACAAGAGCAGAACAGCAAGAATAAATGTTCGTTTTTCCAGGATATCCTTTGCAGCTTGTTTGCCATTTACCAATCTGCAGCACCTGAACACAAGCAGAAGAAACAGAAGCCTTAACTGAAGCAGCCAACAAAACATTGCTGCTTTTGAGAGATGAGAAGTGCACTTCACCTGAAGTTAAGTCTTTTATTAGGATGGAAGGCAACAATAAAATTCTTGCTGAACTCATCAAGAGAGCAGAGTGTCAATGAATAAAGTTTAGTAAAAATAGGATTTTAAATTTCAATAGCTGCAGTATGTTCCACATGATAAAGCTTATGTTAAGTAACTTAGGCTCAGGTTCAAGTCTCACATTCAATAATGACCATACAGTTGTCATAATCATAGAATACCAGGTTAGAAGGGACCTCAAGGATCATCTAGTCCAACATTTAAAGGTAACCAAAAAAAAAAAAAAAATTTTAAATGAGATGGCCCAGCACCCTGTCAAGCCAAGTCTTAATACTGTCCAAGGTAGGGGAATCTAACACTTCCCTTGGGAGATTATTTAAATGTCTAATTGTTCTCGTGATGAAAAATTTTCCTCTGAAGTCCAATTGGAATGTCCCCAGAAGTAACTTGCACCCATTACTCCTTGTCTTTTCCATGTGACTCCTTGTAAAAAGGGAGTCTTTATCTTCTTGGTAGCCACCTCTTATGTACTGGTACATGGTAATAACTCTTCCCTAAGCCTTCTGGTCTCGAGTCTGAACAAACCCAGTTTTTTCAGGCTTTCTTCATATAGCTGGTCTTCTAGTCCTCTGATCATCCTCATGGCCCTTCTCCAGACCCTCTCCACATCTTTTCTGTGTAGCAGGGAACAAAACTGAACGCAGTACTCGAGGTGCATTCTGGCCAGTGCTGAGAGGGATAATGACTTCTTTATCTCTGCTGGCAATGCCCTTACTAATGCAACCCAGCATCCTGTTGGCTTTCTTTGCTGCTTCAGCACACTGTTCACTCATGTGGAGCTTGTTGTCCACCAAGACCTCCCCAGGACCCTTTCCAAAGGGCTGCTCTCCAGCCAGGTGGATCCCAGCCTGAGCTGCATTCCTCAGTTATGTATTCCCAGGTATAAGACCTTACACTTGTCTCTACTGAACTTCATAAGGTTCCTGCTATCACATTCCTCCAGCCTGTCCAGGTATTCCTGGAGGGTGGATCTCCCTTCTAGAATGTCAACTTCCCTACTCATTTTGGTGTCATCTGCAAACATAAGGTGTTTGCTATTGAATTTTCATAAATGAAGAATGTATTGGTGCACCTGGAGACAATGTACTATGTTGTATTTAAGGTCCTCAGCTGGACAGTAATGTCTTCATGGCTCCCCCCTCCCGCCCCCAACATTATGAACTATTTCTGTTGGTTAAAAATGAACTTATTACTTCTCAATGTGAAGTCATATTGTCCATATTATTTTTGAAGGTAAGATTAGACCAGATTTAAAAGTCATGGATGACTAGATGGAAGGAAGAAATTTTTACATTGAGGGTGGCGAGACACTGGCCTAGGTTGCCCAAAGATGTGGTAGAAGCCCCATCCCTCGAAACATTCCAGGTCAGGTTGGACAAGGCTTTGAGCAACCTGCTTTAGTTGCAGGTGTCCCTGCTCCCTGCAGGAGGCTGGAGCTAGATGACCTTGAAAGGTCCCTTCCAAACCAAGATGTTCTATGATTTGTGTTGAACTGATATTAGTAGAGACATTTTAAGAAAGTCATCTCATCATGCATCTGAGTCAAAACAATACAAGGAGAAAAAGTCACCATGCAAAACTAGTCAATTCCAAATAAAGTAAATAAAGGATCTTAGGTAGTGCTCCAATGCATCAGAGAACATCTTACTCAGATTTTGAGCAGATAGAATAAAATGAGGTAAGGCCCTTACAAGTTGATATAGGTAACATAATTCTCAAAAACATCTCTCCCCTCTTACTCTTTAGGTATAAAATAAACACTTCTTCACAAAGTCAGGGCACACATACAATCTTAATATTGTTAAATTAGACTTGGAATAACCAGTTTATCATCAAGAATACCAAAAGCACTGGAGTGACTTAACATATTAGATGCTACTGGCATTTTATCACAAGTTTCTTTCAAGCTCCTACTGCAGAAGAACAGAGTAATAAGTAACAGGCAGAAACAGCTGGGTGCACCGAGGCTGTCCTGCAACTCCTATAAAATGAATCCAGTGACAGAAACAAAACACCTATAACATGTGAAACAGCGGCTAATGTCTGAATGTGTACAAATCTGACTGCGTGGCCAGCAAATCTGACTGCATGGCCAGCAATAGCATCTCTAAGAATAACAGAGTTACCTTGATTAGCAGCGTGTTTCAAATTTCTCTTTGCATAGGTTAAAGCAACTTTGGTATTTCCACACATTTACAAGCTTATTTGCACTAATAATAATTTGTTGCTTTCTAGAAAAAGTCTACATATTAATGACTACCCACTGTCTCTGAAATCAGAGCATTAAGAAATATGAGCATGAGCACTTACTCATGAACTGCATATGTGAACACGATGTCTGTAAAGATAACAGAAAATCTTTGGAAGAAGACAGTCGCGCGACTGGTGTAATTCAGATTTTCAATAATCAGTATCTTGGGGTCAAAGTACTTGGCAATGTGTGAAAGTGCATATTCAAACCAAGCAAAAAATGGTGGATAATCCAGGGTCCATTCCGAAGTTGCCTAAAGATAAAATAAGGTTAAATAGTTTTAACACAATACATGTTGTTTACAGCTCTTCAGGGCTGTAGTTCCTGCACAACTCTGGCAGCTCGTAACAGCAAATCAGCTACCTCTATCTGACAAACTCTTCACCATAAAGTAGCCAGCCATACAGTGCTGAACATGATTTGAGCTGTTCTTCTGTAATACTGGTAGAGGGACGGGATGTCTTTTGATTAGTAGAAAGAGATTAAACAACATTTTGTGTACCTGCACCTAATCAGTATATAACTGTTCTTTAGAAGTCAACTTACAGTAATAGGGCCAATATAAAAAAATAATTCTCAATAAAATAGCTCACAGTGAATATTAGTCTACATTAGAGGAATTAACAGCAAGTTTTGAGACTGTAACAAGGCTGAATATTTTTTTACTCATTTGTCAATAAGTCTTAATTCTAGTAAGACCTCGTGGTCTTTTTCCATAAGGACCATTATTATGCTCTGACCAATGATTAACTCCTTGGCCATGGAAACGGGAGAGAAAGATGGAGGAAGAGAGCAGGTTGGGTTGGGGTATATTCATCAACACATATGTTCCCAAATACTTATTTTATGCTGCTGAAAGACATCCTAGGCTTTGGCATTTACCACTGGGATCACATCAGCATCAAAGGAAATTGTTTTACAGTATTGGATCAGCCTGTCAGAAAGTTCTGAGCCCCACCAATCATTTGCTCCTGGAAACACAGTTCCCAGATGCTTAAGTGGAAGAGTACTAGAGACTAAGATATTTACCCCAGAACTGATGGAGATACTATGAGATAGATTAAAATCCAAATGTAGGCTGAGTCTATCATCAACTTAAAGGTGATTCATCCCCATTATCGTTGATGCGTGCTAGTAGCGCACCAGCGGGGGCTCAAAGCTCTATTAGAGTGATTGATTTTGTCATGTATATGCCCAGTTATATGATTCATTCTTTAGCATAACTTATATATCATTAATGATAAGAGCAAAGAGAGCAGCAATTTAAGACTACTGTGCAACTTAGTCCGGTGTCACACAGCCTTTCTAATAACCTATGTGCCTTAATTGCCTTTTCCATTTTGCCTTTGTAAGAGCAGCTGCTCCAAACAATTCTCATTTTTTAACTAAATGCTACAAAGGGCCAATAAGTCATGACTGACACATTTCTGAAGCGCTGCTATACAGCTGTCACCAACCAGTATCCATGCCATATACTTTCTGCAAATAAAAGCCTTTCTCCTCTAGCGTTCACATAGGCTGACATACCCAAGATACCTATAATTCACACAGCTAAAAATCCCCAAATACTTACTTCATAGTACCACTGAGAGAGGGGCAAGTTGTGAGTGATGGCAAGCCAATTCCTATGTACTTCAAAGTCTGTGGAATAACTACAGAAGGTTTATATTAAGAGTCACATAGTTAAAGGAAACACATTTCAGAGCATACCACTACAGGTAGAAGGAAACCTATACTGATCAGCTCTGGGGCAAGACTGATCAAGCAAAAGATGTTGCACAAACTCTGTGCCAAGGATGTATAAGGACAACTCACTTCCAAGTAACAGGCAATATGACAAGAGGAAAAGGCCTCAAGTTGCACCAGGGGAGGTTGAGGTTGGACATGAGGAATAATTTCTTCCCTCTGAGGGTTGTCAAGACCTGTCACAGGCTGCTCAGGGCAGTGGTGGAGTCCCCATCCCTGGAGGGGTTTAGAAACTGGGTAAACATGGTGCTGAGGGCCATAGGTTAGTGGTGACCCGGCAGTGCTGGATTTACAGTAGAACTTCATAATCTTAAAGGTCTCTTCCAGCCAGAACAATTCTATGACTCTTAACTATGAGACAAGAATTCTTTCTAGCTCGGCCTTTTCTGACATATAATGCCAGAAGTCCAGGTTCTGATTGCCTTTTAGTAGCAACTTGCTTTTTTTTGTTATTATTATTTTATTTTTTATGAAAAAAAGCCACGTTGCTTTTGACAATTAAACCACATTCCTCTTCTAAAGCCCTCGCAGCTCCCCTAAACAATCAGTCAGAATGGGCTGAAAGCACCTTCGGACACCAAAGCAAAGCTACTTTCCACGGCCGAGGGGACAAGGAGGCGGCACCACCCCGCTCCCCACGAGCACCCCGAAGAAATAAGGACCTTGGTGTCATTAGGACCCCTCACGTGACCGACCCGCGCCCCCTCCCCATCCCCGGCCGCCGTGAGGGCCGGTGGAAGCCAATGGCCGCCCCGAGGAGGGAAGGAGGGGTGGGAGAACTGACAGTCTGTACCCCCCGCCCCATCCCCGGGGAAGATCCTTACTAGGTGGGGATGAGGAGGCACTTGAGGAAGGACACGCCAAGCGCCAGAGCGCGGAACCAGCTCCCGCCGCCCGCCGCCATGGCTCGACAGCGCCGGTAGCGCCGCCCCGAACGCGCCATGACGGCGGCGGGCGCCCGCCGGAACCGTTTGAAGAGCGCGGCCCCACCCACGGCGCAGAGCGCGCGTGCGCAGGGCGCGCCACCTCCCCCTCCCACTTCCCCTCGCGGGCGCTGCCCCGGGTGCGGCTTTGCGCGTGCGCGGGGCGGGCGGGAACTCTGAGGGGTGCACCGTGGTGGGGCTCGGGTTTGGGGTTCAGGGCTGGAGTGGGGGGCAGCAGTGGGGTTGGGTGGTGTGGGACCAAATCTGGTGTTGAGTGGAGTTAGGCCTGGGTGATGTGGGATTGAATAGTGTAGCACCACCAGTGGGGTTGGGTGATGTTGGACCTAGGTGGGGTTGGGTGGCGTGGGGCCAGGGCTACAGGGAATTAAGTGATGTGGGACCAGCTATGGAGCTGGGTAGTGTCGGGCCTGAGCAAGTAGGGGTTGGGTATGTTGGTGCTCTGGGGTGATGTGGGGTATGGTGGCCATGTGACCACATATGGTGTTAGGTGGTGTTGGGCCTGGGTGATGTGGGATAAGGTAAGGTGGTGTGAGGCCACTGTGGGGCTATACTTGTAGCAGTCTGGGCTTGGGCTGCTGGTGGCCAGCATCCCAGGTGGGGACAGGCTGTGGTGCCAGTTGCACGTTCATCATCACTGTTCTTGCTCAGGGTTGGCATTACCCTAGCACAGACTCAACTTCATCCCTTCATGCTCCTCCTCTGTATTTACTAGAGCTGAGAAATGCTGTTCCTACAGGGCTCAACATCAGCCACTGCTTCTTCTAGGAGATTTCCCTGTCTCTGGGACATGGTTAAAGACCTGGAGGGCTCTAGCTCACCCTGGATCTGTGTGATCTTTTAGGGTATCTCTCTGGATGCTCCTTTGCATCCCCTCTGCAATGGCAGGCAGGGTGCTGGGGATCCCAACACACTGCTATCCCCATCAGCCCAGGCTTAATCATGCTGATTTGGGACAGAGAAACACTGTCTCACCACATGCCCAGAAACAGTGTTTGTGGGCGAGTTAATGTTAGGTGAAGTACATGGGGGAATTTATTGCAGTGCTTGTGCTGATAGCTGCCTGGCATCGAGCAGAAACCACTTCAAAATACATCAGCTTAGGTCTGCTCCAGATAGGTGCTGTCTCCAACCAGCATCAGTGGGGGCTGAGTCAGTTTCCAGGTATAGAGTGCTCATTTAGAGGAACAAGCTTAATTTTTCAGTACCTGGAAGAAATTGTGAATCCTGGAAGGTGGATACATGCAAGGTTGATGCCTTTTTGCTTCCTTACAGCAAAACATCTTTCTAGGAATAGTAGCTTGTAGGGGCTGCATGAAATCATATAGACAATATGTTTTTCCTTCTGACTTTCTTCCTTGGCTGTTGGCTCCAGGAGACACATACTGGACCCAAATGTGTTCCAGACACAGAGTGGATCATAGAATGGAATGGTTTGGGTTGGAAGGGACCTTTCAAGGTCATCCAGTCCAACCCCCCTGCAGGGAACAGGGACATCTGCAACTAGAGCAGGTTGCTCAGAGCCCTGGCCAACCTCACCTGGAATGTTTCCAGCAATAGGGCATTCACCACCTCTCTGGGAAACCTGGGCCAGCATCTCACAACCCTGAGTGTAAAAGGTTTCTTCCTTCTTTCTAGTATCAATCTCCCCTTTTAGTTTAAAAACATCACCCCTTGTCCTGTCACAACAGGCTCTGCTAGAAAAGTTTGTCCCCATCTTTCTGATAGGCGCCTTTAAGCACTGAAAGGCCACAAGAAGGTCTCCCTGGAGCCTTCTCTTTCCCAGGCTGAACAACCCCAACTCTCTCAGCCTGGCCTCACAGCAGAGGGGTTCCAGCCCTCCCAGCATTGCTGTGGCCTCCTCTGGCCCTGCTCCAACAGGTCCCTGTCTCTCCTGTGCTGAGGACCCCAGAGCTGAAGTCTATAACTGCATTTATTTGGGTGGACCTTTCTACAATTCTCAGGCACAGAGACCTCCAGGTAGGCATTTGAGTGACGCACTGTGTGAAATCCTCAGAGGAAAAGCTACAGATTCAGCAAGCATCATCATGTGCTCCTTCCTCAAGAAATGTACATCAGGCAGGGCATCTCCTTCTTCATTCACATTTTATTACTGTTTTCTAAAACACGTATCAGCAACAGTTCACAAAAAGAGTTACAGGCAAAGAAATGCAACCAGATTTTTCAATGTGATAGCCCTGCAGGCTGTCTCTGAAAGCGGTAAGAAATAAAACCCATCTTTTGACACTTGCCTAATGGTATTCTTTCAAAACCATGGCTTTAGTGACTTGCACACCAAATTCTGATCAGGGGGAAAATCCTACATTTAGGAGTAGGAGCAAGAAAACAAGAGGGGGAGAATGGCAAGAGGAGGAAGAGAGAAGGAATTATTCCACACAGCCCTTCCCTATAGCTCCAGTATTTTCCTGAATTCATAGGGAAACCATGGTGTTACTCCCAAGTGTGCCCGGGAGTGTAATCTCTCAGTATTTATGCTCGATCCAGCCCTTCTCTGCGTGACTGCCTGTACTAATACACAGAAGAGACTTATTGGGCTGGCCACATATTAGCACTGCTTGTATTTGTGTCCATCTGTGTGTGGATACAGGAGTCATTACAGAATGCCAGTTAAATATGTCAAAGTATATTGAAATTCTGAGCAGTGACATCACATTCAAAGGGATGGGGTGAAAATGAAACTGCCCAAAGGAGTCTTCTTCATAACTTCTCCATTTATCTGTGAAGTATCAGAAGATCCTAGATTTATTTTCCACAGTCTAAGGCTGAAGGCAAATAGTAAATATTACCACTCTTGTCAACTTTATTTATGACTCCCACCAGCATTTTCTAGAGTGGGAATAAATCTGATTTATAGATATCAATTATATATTGGTTTATATAATTGATATTTACCGCCAGTGATCACAAGCAGGAATTTATACTCGGCAATCCAGTTAAAATATGGTAACTACAGCAGTGCATATGTGGGGTGATTTAAAGCACATGCAAATTGAAGCAAAGCTGTCAGCTCCTGACAAGGTACTAGCATAACTCTTCGCACGACCAGTATTTAAGTTGTATAACAGGAGATTAAAACTATAAAGGGCCAGTGAGTCATTCTCATCACAGCCTCCTTCCGCAGCAAAAGCTTTGTCTCCATTGTTATCTTGCTGTTTTGTTTTTTTGTTGAACACATCAAGATTCTTTATTCTCTCCCTTCTAAATCCATGATTTCTAGTTCACATGTGAATTTTTTCAGGTTGAAATTTGTACACCTATGTCTGTCTTTTTCCTACCATCACCTCCACCCACAAACACTCCTCCCACCAACTCCTACCAACTCTTAACAACTGCATCAACCAAAGATGACTTTATCTATAGTTTCAGTCCCTTCATTATAACTGGACACCGTTAAAATATTTAAGAGCTATCAAGCCTAAAAACACATAGAGAAATTCATGAGTGATTCTTTCCAGACTCCACCAAGATGCTTCATAATAATCTTTTTGTCATGTAAGAAATCCCACTGTGCTCTGCACAATGCCCATAGCTGAAAAATCCATTAGACTACAGCTAATAACTTTTTATTACCTGCCCTAACTCTGCTATTTTTCTGCTCTACCACTATTGATTTCTCTGTTCAGTGGCTCTCTCAGCATGTAGGCCATTTAGGAAAAAAGTGCAGGATTTAATCTCATTTTGTACATGGGAGATGGGCATACGGCAGAATCAGGAGTTATGCACCAAGATGTTAAAACTTTAAGGATGAAAAACCTCACTGTATCATTTCCTTGTTCTCAGGCCCTTACCAAAGAAAAATAAGCTTGTTTGAGGGTGAATATTATGCTCAACAGTGAAATAATTTTTAGATGTTACTGCTAATCAATGCCAAGTGATTTCCATGACTAGTGATGGGGTTGCACTGTACTTAATGTGTCTTTGTTAATGTTCACTTTTCTTTAATTCAGGAGAACTCTTTAGATGAAGAATCACCAGTGCTGTTGACTGGTAAACAAAACCAAGTTACACCTCTAGGGCTCAGAAAAAGAAGGTAAACAAAAGCCAGCTATCTAGATAAAAAGGGAACAAAAGATTTGGAGGGAGAATGTTCCTATAAACAGTCATTATAATATAACTCACAGACTGCAAAATTAGGGAGCAGCTATAAATTTAGCTTAGTGTGTAGTCTGAAATAGCAACTGCGTTTGTGTAACATATGTTTGACTGCAATCTCAAGTGATTCACTTACCGCTTGTTTCACATACTCAATTAGCATGCAGCATGGCTGTGGCATGATACATAGTGCCTCGTGCTTAAAGATGTTTAGTCTGCTTAGCAATTTGCAGGTATCTAAAGTGTTTCTATTCTTCCCAAAGCCTGTCTGCACTCATATCTTTGTATTTGTTGGAAACAGTGCATATAGAAGAGAGATATTTTGCATCTCTCTGTGTATAAATAAATGACAGAGATTTGTGGCCAGCAGTACCTTTGCACCTCTTGCATATTAGAGTGATGGGTTAAAGCACTCCAGGAGAAAACCTGGGTTCAGTTCTGTCCTCAGTCTGTGGTGATTGAAACCTGTATTTCTGTATCATCAGAATTACCCCCATTACTGTCTAGGCCAGATTGGGGCACTCTTTAGTTCTTGTTTAGACTTTTAAGAAACTGTGTAACTGCTCTTAGTGTGGGTGCTGTGAGTCTGAAGAAAATGAAAGAGGATGGGAGCAAAGGGGAGTAGTAAATGCTCTCGGTTAAGCTATGCCTAGTGCCTTTATGGACTCCTATTACTTGCCTTTCACCAGAAAATGCAGTAATGATTCAACTCTCCCCAGGAATATTTTTATGTTGCTGAAAGAGAATGGAGCAGTACTGATCCAGAGCTCTAAAGGGTGTAGATCAGACTTTTTCCTCCCCTCCAAATGAGATTTAAGCCCAATGCTCTTACATTTGAATAAACTCAAGCTGACAAGAAACAAATTACTACAGGTAAGTATTATTTTAATCCTGACATACAAAAACTCCTGTTATGGATCATTTAAAATCTACTCTCAAGTGCATGGGTTAAAAAGAAATACTATAAACAGTCCCCAAAAGCTCTGCTATCATAAATTCAGCAAGGGCATATCTGTTTCAAGACACAGATTTGATGAAAGAGGGTTCATGTACAGTGTTTTACAGACCCTATTACCAGCATAGATCATCACTCTGAATGTCTGACTGTCAAACTGATGTCAGAAATAAGATGGACACAGGGGTTGTTTTGCTTTCTCAGGGGTATGCAGCAACCCCTGGAACAGATTACTCCTGCTTTATAATTCAGGACAGTGATGGGAAAAAAAAACCAACCTTCTTCCTAATGCAACTAAACGCAGAAGAGTATATTGAGTCAAGCTGCAATTTGTGCACAAAATCCTGTTTACAATCCTCAGAATACACAAAACTTGACAGGTTTCATAGTTCAGGGGGCTTCAAGCCCAGTCAGTGCTTCCTAATAATGTGTTCCCATGTAGATCATGCTGGTTTAGCACCAAATCACAGGGACAGTGCCAATACCTGCAGGATGTGCATTTTTACCATCAACTTGCTGATTTGTGTTGTTCTTGCAGTTACAGCTGGGGCAGTGGAAGCAGATTTATCTCAATGTGTTTTACAGCAGTCATAAAATGCTTCTTTATGCTTATTCACAGGTCAGCTTGATGTAATGACAGAGTAGTTATTTCGAGAAACAAGAACATAAGCAGTACTGAGCTTTGCAGCTCTGTGCTAAGAATTTTTGGAAGCACCAAAATTCTAAATGCAAAACTTGGTTATTGCATTTTCCTTTCTTTCTATCTCATTAGATACCAGGAAATGTTCCAGCAGGTCTCTCATGCACATGTAGCAATCTGGTTAGGGAAAGACAGCTAAGATACTTTAAAACATAATTAGCTGAGAAGCAACCACCTTGAGTGTGGCACAAGTGATGCTTAGAGCTAACATGCAGCTAGTGGATTATGATTTTCATTATAGCACAGACTGGGCGTGTAGGAAAGAACATGACCATTGTTATCATCTCTGGTTTCCCACTGCCTTACCTCTGATGATCTGACACTGAAGCCAAATGAGCGAGTAGTGTTAGCTTAGTGTCCTCATCATTTCACAGTGATGTAAAGAAACAATGGCTCAATGTACTGGGATAGGAAAAGTGACCCTCTGGTTTTGTAACGAAAAATACTAGGCATAACCTTTCCAGATGGAATCCTACCCAGAGAGCATCCCAGGCACTCAAGGCACTGCTGAAGGGAGACATGCCCAAAGGAAGGCCATGTCCAAGCAGAACCGTCTCAAATGCTTAGGGGAAATCTGGGGGTCTCTGTCCCAAAATTGGACTCCACCTCAGAAAGTTTCAGCAGCATCCTCCAGACAAATACAACATTGTAAGAGAAAGAGAAGGACTAATTGTCTTGGACGCCTTTGGAATGTTAAAGTAAAGGTTTCAGAGCATCCAAAGCAAAGTTTCCCCACCAGCCACAATCTTCTCAGTTTGTAGGAACACCATTCTCTCTGCTATGGCTTTCTTGGTTGTTCCCTGTGCCAGTCACATCATTCAAATATGGCTTCCCTGAAAGCAGAGCAGGATCTTCCTCACAGGGTTCAGAATGAAACCCTCCAAGCCAGCTTCATATGGCCACAGAAACTCTTTGCTGAACCCAAAGAGATGGGATCCTATACTCATTTGCAGTCTGCACTGTCCCTTACAGCTATATAGACTGTGTGCATGTGGAGTGGCCTCTCTTCTGGAGATCCACCCAAGCTACTTGGATGCTCTGCACTGGTGATATGGCAAGACATGGAAGATGTGCCCCCAGGGCTGTTGGCTGCACTGCAGCTCCATGGCATCTTTCACCACATCTGCTCTCCAGAAACCTTCCAAACCTCGATTACTGAATGCTCCATTTCCTTGCAATATAGGTTAAGGATCACTCCCATCTTCCAACTGGAAAATGTAGGAAGGACAGAAGTTAAGAGACTTTCCCCATAATTATACAGCAGGTCAGAGGTGGAAGCAGAGACAGAACCAGTCCTTAATTCAGGTGCTAGACAATAATCCTTCCATCTAGAATATGGACATATTCTGAAAGGTCGTATTGGTAAATACATTAAAGGAAAAGCATCTCCTTGTTAGTGATTCTTAATCCGGATAAGCGTGATTCTGAATTAGGCTGTAAGTGTGTTTCAGAGGGAAACACTTAACCTGTGTTATCTCCATGCTGGCACCAGAATAATTGGCCATTTCTACTTGTACCGAATTAGGCGAATAATCTTATTATTCATGAAATCTGAGGTATGTGGATGTGAAGAATCTATGCAGAAACCATCACTCATGGCTATTTTTAGCACTTCTTCCACAAACACCTGGAAACTATTGATTTGCTTATTATCTGGCACCACCCAGAGTCTCTTTAAGTTCTGCTTGGTGTACTCCTCTTCGGGAAGGCCTTCCACACTTGCAACCCAGTCCAAGTTTAAATGGTTGGGGTCCTGCAGGTAGCTGGATATGGATGAAAGGTTTCCATTGAAGCAATAGTAAAGTTTGGAACCGAGAAGCTTCAGGAACAGACAGGATGTGGAGAAAATATGAGCACTGAACACTTCCATGTTGGAGGAAGACAGGCTGTAGATCTGCGGTGCTTCCCGGACGGTGAAGTGAACAGTCTGGGTCTTTTGATCGAGGGTGATGTTGAGCATAGCATTCTTTTCTGCTTTAGAAAGCTCCACCTCTTTCTCCTGCAAGGCCTCAATCAGCGGCTGAATTTGATAAAAATCTACCTCTCGTCGAAGTAAGCCCATTTCTTGAAAGTCTTCAGGGAGGTCCAAATAAGAAGTTCGTAAAAAGTTCAGTATATAACGGAAGATTTTGCCATCTCTGTCAATGAAGCAGTTGCCTTGGCTGTCCTTCTTGGTTGGGATCTTCCCACTAAACATGGCCCCCAGCATGGAGTCTGGAAAGCTAGTCAGGGTGGACAGAGAGGTGGTATAGAGTTTTCCTCCGACATTGAGCGTGATGGGTTCTGACATGATGAAACAGTCACAACGCTGGGAGTAATTCTAAAAAAAAAAAAAAAAATTCCAACACCACACATTTAGTTGCATTTACCTCTTTGAAAGGTTAAACTACAGAGATAGAGTCCTAAATATGTAAGGGTAACTAGATGACAAGAATTCGTCATAGAAATGAGAGGTGGAGAATTTTTTTGGAGGTTGTAGCTTGAGAACAAGCATAAGGATGTTTCTTCTTCCCACAGATTTGAACAGGACTTTGTTTAGTTCAGTTTAGTGCCAGAAATCATGAGTCTTCCAAAACTTTACAATCATGCTACAAGTGAAATCTCTCCCACAGATGCCTACAGTGAAACAACTGCTGATTTCAGAACAAGAGTTGTGTTCTGGGTTCCCCTGATACCATCTCCCTTGCAAACACAGAATTTAGAGGGGGAAAAAAAAGGACAGGACAAGAACTGGACACATCCCAACATCTTCCATGGCATCTGAAGATCCAATTAAAGCAACAAACCCATTGCAGAATCCCTTGTCACACATTTGAGTGTAGTTGATCTAGCAGGGAGCCAGCAAGCAGTGCTGCTGTCACCATGTGACAGTTCCATTCAGTAGAAAAACCACCAGGGTTTCTCCTTCCAACGTGGTTTACATTAGAAAACATTTCCTAATAAATTTGGGCCATATCCCAGCTGACACAGTTTCCACACAGCTCCCCTGCAAGCAGCTGAGAAAAATGGAAGATGTGATTTTATGGTGCAATTAAGCATCACCACCTCTGGAAGGGACATACATCCCTTTGCCCTCCACCATACCTTCCTCCACCTTTATGCCAGCTCTGTCACTCATCTGACCCTGCAGTGAGCCATCTTAGGAAGAAATAACATCATTTTCTATTCACAACATATTTCTGTTAACATCTTAGAAGCAGAAGGACACCAGGGCTGGTGCAAGGCAAGAGGAAGGAGCTACGTAGCCCTTTCCACTGCAGATAAGCTCAGCTGCCTTAAAAAGGTGGGTCCTCGTTCCCACTGTCTGAGGTGGCCAGCAGATTAAGGGAGGTGATTCTGCCCCTCTGCTCCACTTTCATGAGACCCCATCTGTAGTGCTGGTCCCACTTCTGGAGTCATCAGCACAAGAAAGACATGGACTTGTTGGAGCAGGGCCAGAGGAAGCCACAAAAATGATCCAAGAGCTGGAACTCCTCTGCTGTGAGGCCAGTCTGAGAGAGTTGGGGTTGTTCAGCCCGGAGAAGAGAAGGCTCTGGGGAGACCTTCTTGTGGCCTTTCAGTACTTAAAGGCGCCTACCAGAAAGATGAGGACAAACTTTTTAGCAGGGCCTGTTGTGACAGGACAAGGGGTGATGGTTTTAGACTAAAAGAGATGAGATTTAGACCAGATAAAGGGAACAAATGAGAGTGGTGAGATGCTGGCCCAGGTTGCCTAGAGAGGTGGTCGATGCCCCATCCCTGGAATCATTCCAGCTCAGGCTGGACAGGACTCTGAGCAACCTGCTCTAGTTGCAGACACCCCTGCTCCCTGCAGGGGGTTTGGAACTAGATGACCTTGAAAGGTCCCTTCCAACCCAAACCATTCCATGACCTGCAAATCTGTTTCCCCTTGTTTGCTTAATCCAAATCAATCATCAGTTCATTCCCAGTTTTATTGTTGACTTAATCAGCAGGAAACCCATCAGTGTTTGCTTGCAGAGGCAGAAGGTAGCTCTTGCTGTCATCCAACAGAAAAATGCCAAATAGCTCCCTTAAAATTAAACTGAAGGGCAGGCATTTTCCTAACTAGTCATGGAATGATGATGGACACTACAGCACTCTTACTGGCTCTGGAGTCACAGCAAAATACAGATGAAGAAGAGTATCATCTGGTGCTGGAACATTAATTCTTTTCTGGCTGTTAAACGCCAAAGAATAGTATTAATGGACACCCTAAAATAAACACATCTCTAGACAGCATTTTGCTATGAAAAACTTGCCCAACCTAGGGTAGCTAATCAACAGGTCAAAGGAGAATCTGTATTTCACTTCTAGTTTCAAACTAAGATTCCAACCTGTTTAGCCCAATTCAGCCCTTAGCACACAGTTTCTATATCACTGCACAATAATTCATGGAAACAAGCAGATTTCTAAATCTACTGAGTGGTCTGCCTGTGTATCCCTTAGTCCCATGGATCCAACAAAACTGGGAAATAAAGATACATGCACAGACCAACAGAAAACCTCATCTACACCCATGACCAAAGGCTATTCTTGTGACTAACTTCAGTCAAATATACCCTAGAAAAAAGCATTTCTTCCAGTGCTAAACTCCCCTTAGCTCTATAGTCACAGCATACTTCCCACTCTTGAAGACTGCTACGTCATTTAGAGTCAAGAGGTGTTTAAAACTGATCACGTAGAGGCTTCAGTTGGTCTAATTTGGTAGTATGAGTGGCTGACACATATTTTTTCCCCTAAAGGCTTGCAACATGTCTGTAAAAGCATTGCTACAAGCACAATGTGACATTCACAAAATGAGCTTTAAAATGGATTCTACTTTTTTTTCAAGTTTCATCAAACAGAAGCATTCCCTACATCTCCCAGCAAATAACACAGCCTGTAGAAGCAGGATGGACAGTGTCCCCAAAGGTCATGTTCGTTGCTTCCCACCCCTGCTACCCTTCAAGCTGCTTAAGACTGAACAACCCAAATTTTTCTGTTCTTTCCTCATAGGTCATGTTTTCAAATTTTTGAGCCCAAGCCTGCTTATCTACACTACAGGAGTAGTTTTCTCGTGCTCTCTGCCAGCCTTAGCCAGCTGCAGAGTGAGATGTTTTCCTCAATGTGTATGTGACAGGCTTCATCTGGCAGAACTTGTTGCCAAGAGTCACAACCACCAGATGGCCCAAAGATAACATATTTTAATTTCAAACTCAACATCCACCCTAGGTTTGATCTGATCCAAAGACTCACTGGCTATCCAAGTTGAATGAGTAGCAGACATCTCAGCCTCATCTGAACACATAATGTTAAAAATATTTTGTAACTGGTTTATCAGCAGCCTCAAAAGGGAGGCTACCAACAAAATATGGCAGTAACGTGAGCTCTCTGAAGCTATGTCTACGCTTCCAGCAACAGCATCAGAAATTTGACCAAACTTTAGCTCCAGCGTTGGATGAGTTGTGGGTGCAGTAGCACACAGGTCAGCAGACAGGGTATTACCCCCTCCCTGTGTGGGCTCTGCTCCTCTCCCATCTCTGGACACTACTCAAGACACGTGCCCTGACCAGCCTATTCTTTTTAGGGCTATTTTGCAGTCTACACACCCACACAGGCCAGATTTCAGTCTCCCAGGACACCAGCTTGCTTTTATTTTAGAACTCCCCGCTGCCCCTGATTAAATTTCAGATATTTAATGATGCAAACATCTGGCCCACGGATAAGGCTGCAGGATCATTATTCCACAGATGTCATTCATACAGTGGAATCAACACGTGACATGCTAATCATCCGGTTTTGCCTAAGTCCACTCATTACTGGCAGGTTTATATCTTCATAGTGTGGAGATGAATCTGGTAGCCTGGCAACCTTGGAGGACCCAAAGTCACATCACAAACAAGCATGCATATGTCTACTGGATTCATCATCAACCTGGAATTAATGCATTGACCAACCAACATACTTGACAGTAGCTGGAGAAATAAAGTCAGTCTTTGCTGCTTTTTTCTTATGAAGTTGTTTATGAAAAAAAGTTTTGCATAAACTCATAAAAATTAAAATTACATGGGTTGTAATGCATGCTTTGCTCATCCAACCAGCCTTTGCAGTCCCTACCCCAGTGTATCAGGCCTGGGTACTTGCTAATGCAATATAAAGTTTCTTCATTACTGCAGCATAGAAAACTCTTCTGCTTCGTGGCATTTCTGCAAAGAGGAGTTACCAAGAGAGCATCTGGTCTTGGGCATGGGCAGCTATAGCCTGCATTCACCAAATACGATTTGTGCTATGGTTCTTGGAAGTAGAGAAATACAGTAAAGCCTTCTGTGTAGCTGCTCCCCAAGCAGCACTTAAGATTCATTCAAATAGATCAGCAAGAGGTCTGAGAGCTGAAGATGTGAATTTTGCCAAAAGGCACAGGATTTATTTTGTACTTTTAGAGTGACTTGTATTTCAATAAATCTTTCTTCTTAAAACAGATGTATTTAATATCATGGGGAAAAAAAAAAAATCTGTGGTTGATTTAAGTAATATTTTTTTCAGGTGATGTAAATTGAGAGAAACCAGCAGTGCTGAGCTTTCTGGAAAAGTCAAACTCCTGAGCAGAAGCTGCTGTCTGAGCATGTCAACCAAACAGGGCTTGTGAATTTTAACTTGAGTTTTAGTCACAGGAGCATCCTCAACAGATGCATAGAGAACATTTCTGTAGCACCTTTCTACCTCATGAGTTTAGTTCAGCAAATAATTGTTTTGAACCTGGGAGACTGTTGGGGGTTAATACAACAGGAAGATACGAAAGAAGGTGTGAAATGACAAAATATCAGTTTTCACTTATTGATGCCATCATGTATTTAGAACTGTCAGCTCAGTTCCTTCACTATCATAACACTTTTATTTAATCATTTTGAATGTGAAACAGCTTTGCATAAGCTTATTTCCCCTCTTGAGTATTCATCACATTTTAAAGTGTTTTAATTAGCTAATAAATAAAATTCTGTATACATAATTTAACTGAGTTCCTGTTTTGCCCAGCTTGGCAAAAAACCACAAATGTACATCATCCAACATTAAAACAAAACAAAACAAAACAAAAAGCAAAACAACAAAGAAACAGTCTTTGCTTGCAGAGGTAGGAGGTAACTTTTGCTGTAGTAAC
>JANIJG010001173.1:13337-124010 GCA_024611175.1 Megaceryle torquata | reverse complement strand
AAAACAAAACAAAAAGCAAAACAACAAAGAAACAGTCTTTGCTTGCAGAGGTAGGAGGTAACTTTTGCTGTAGTAACTACAGTCATTCAACAGAAAGCTGCCAAATAGCTCCCTTAAAATTAAGTGTAAGTGCTGGCACTTTCATAGATGGTCATGGAATAATCATAGATATGATAATATTATGAGCTCCAGAGTCGCAGCAAAATACAGACAGGCAGAATGTAAGTCATCCAGAAAACAAAACATCAGTCACTATTTGCTAAGATAAATAAAATGTAACGAAATGGCACAAATATTACTACATATTTAACCACTCTGAAAAAATGGCTACAGCTGTAGTCTATCCTTTTTAGTCAAAAAATAAAGTTTAGTGGAAAGTCTAAAGTTATAAATATGTTTAAATGGTTTTCAGAGACATGGATCTTTCCCTAAGACATGGATCTATAGATATAGATATGATAGCTTAGATCATCCCAGTTAAAAATAATCTTCCCTGAAGCAGCAAGTTTATGAAACACCCAAGAGTTATGGTATGCCTGCTTCTGTTTAAGTCTCACTGAGGATCTGAACAAAACTCTCCTTTGCATTAACAAAGTGAAGCTAATACAAGATTAACTGAAGCTATAAATACCAGGACGGCACAGAAAAGGTACTAAACAGATCAGAAAACAAAACAGTAAGTTTTTATTTGGGAAAATGTGTAGCAATGTCTTGATTTCCCTGACAAGTAAACCCCAATACCAGTATTCCTTGGGAAAATACTGCTTGGGAAAAGCAGCAGTAATCAATTGTAAACACCCGTTTCACTTAACAAATGTCAGGGAAGGAATGTGAATCATTTCTTTAGGATTTCAGAAGCAACGCCTAAGATGTGGTTAACAGGCTGATCCTAGTGTGGTTCAGAGGATCTCATTCATGAAATTAATTAAACACAAAGCAGCAAAGCAAAAGCCATCTATAATTTGGGGGGAGTAGATCAGGATGCTTTGTTAGAGTTTCCAAAGTCGTTCCCACAGGCTGCTTATGGCCTCTGAAGCCTTTATGCATGCCATTAGAAGTTGTATCATCCTCTGAAACAGGTGTTCAGAGAATCACAGAATGGTTTGGGTTGGAAGGCACCTTTCAAGGCCATCTAGTCCAAACCCTCTTGCAGGGAGCAGGGACATCTGCAACTAGAGCAAGCTGCTCAGAGCTCCATTCAACCTGACCTTGAATGTTTCCAGGGATAGGGGATCTGGTTAATTTTACAGCGTAGCCTTCAATAACTGACCCATGAAACATCCCTCCATGACCAAAACTTTGGAAACCTGTATTTAAGAGAGTGAAATATGTGCAGCTTCATCAAGACATAGCTGAGGAGTAAAAATGAAATGCAAAATATACACAGAGAAACAAACCAACAAACTATTAATTATTTAGACTGGCACAATGAAGGCTGCCTAAATGGCAATAACATTAAAGGAAACCTGGGACCAATTCTGCTAAGCAGCAGGAAGAGCAGACAGTCTAAAAACCTCTCTGCTTTTTGAGTACTGCCCAAGAGAGATGGTGAAAACCACATCAGCCTGAGAAACGTTACGAGAGACAGATCAGGCAATGCATTATAGGAAGTAATTCTGCATTGGGAGGGACAGGATTGATTTCAGCTAAACAGGAGGTATGAAACCCCAGAAATATCTGGGCACCTGTACGGCAGCTCAAGACTTTTTTTAAAGGAGAAGATGCTTGTTCTCAGGATGGGGCTCCAGTCTGCCTCGTTAGAGTGCATTAATGGCAAAAACATAATCAGGCAGAGATAATTCTTTTGCCACAATTCTCATCCTGCTTTGGGTTTTGCCCCAGATTTGCCACACCTGGCACATATCACTTTGTTCCATTGCATCTTACTAAAACCTGCATTTTTAGTTTGAGGTAAAAAAATCCAGTTTCTAAGAAAAACCCAAATCCTGAGGAAAAAAAACTGTCATGAAGTTGTTAACTACAGATCTGGGCACAACCTGCCCAATGGCACTTACTGTGATTCTACCAGTTTTGTGCCTTGTCCCTTCTCAAGGGGATGATTTTGCAGAGGAAATCCAGACCCTCAGTTATGAGTTTGCACCCCACAGTCTTATGGGGACTGCAGATGAGACAATTTGAAGCCTAGAAGTTGCCCCATGAAAGACAGGAAAAAGATAATACTACAAGAACAAAAAAGGGAGTACAGAAACAAACTAAATATTATTTATGGATTTAAAAAAAAAATAATTAAAAACTCAGCTGATCACCTACGTAGCCAGAAGCAGCCAGTAGGGATCAAGTGAGAGCTGCGTTTAAGGAAGGATTTGGGACAAAATCCATCACAAGGATGAATACAGCGTCCCTTTGCTTGCCCCCAATGCACATCTATTTGTCTCAGCCTATCTTCAGCTCCAGAAGGCTAAATATTTGCAGTATGGTTTCTACACCCTATATGCTTATTTACACAAATCTTAGAGATGAAAACTCATGTTTTCCCATTGCTGCAGAACAGGCCCACCTAATTTTGAATGCTCATTTAATTATCATCTCCTCCAATACAGTGCAGCACTTAGAAGCTTGAAATTCAGTAAGTGAAGCAGAGTGTGGTCTGTCCGCCAGGAGCAATATATCCTGAAATGCTGCACCCTGAGGGAGGCTGGCAGCTGCTTTTTGCTTTGGGACTGCTGTGAGCCACTGGAAATTTCCAGCTGGTGTTTGGGGAAAGGCTGCTCACCTCCCAGCACTGGCTCAGGGGACAAGGGTGACAAGCTCCAGGAAGGGACTCAAACTCCCAGCAGGCACGTGGCAGGAAACAACAGCTCACCCTTCCCTTCTCGAGGTAGGACAAGGTTGGTGTTTATCTGCCGGTGGCTGCGATACCCAACGATAAACACACTGACTATCCACTTTTGAAGAGTAGCTGCTTAGCCACCAGTTATTTATGCTTAATTTTCTAACTGTGCTTAGTCAGACATAGGAATGCCTGTCTTCCAACAGGGCACACGAACAACAGGAGAGCATGAATGGGAGTTTCATAGCATCCCTGGTTTGTTGTGGGTGCAATGCTGTGTGCTCCTCCTTTCCCAGACCTGTACCTTTGTGCCCCTGAGCATCTCCTGGGCTGCTTGCTCAGGGATGCAGGTGAATGCAGAAGGCTGCGTGTCTGGCTCTCTGCAGATGCTGAATTTAAGCCATTTAAAGAATTTAAGCCATAAAGAGAAGGGGGTAGGGAGACGGGGAAGGCAAATAGAACTGGCGGCCAGTTAGCAAGAGGAAGGAGCAATATAAAACAAAGGTCAGGTTCCTTCTGAGAGAAGAGGAATGAAAGCAGCAGTGCACAGCAGAGAGGAGAATGAAATGAAGGTGAACTGCTACTGAAGGAGAACAGCAGAAGACAAGATGGAGGGGGAGAGGGAGTGCAGAGCCAGAGGGATGCGGCTGCAGTGAGGTTTGGAGAATAAAAGCCAAAGTGCTGCAGTGCTTGGGGTCTCCTGACATGAACTCTGTCACCCGTGGGCTCAGGGGCTGCTGTGTGGGCAACGCAGACTGCCAGAAGGGAGCCCATTTGGTGTCTCATGGCAGTGGGAGCATCACTTTTCCTTCCAAGCACCTGATGTAACCCTTTGTACAGTCCGATATATCAATATAATGCCAGACCCAGCAAAGGTTTTCACTGATTTCTAATGTCCTGTCCAAGCATCCACATGAATATCTCTTGGCACCCTTGGAGTATCTTCCAGATACTCTCTATTTTCTTCCTGGACCACTTCATCTGCCCACGTGGTAGACCACCACCTGCATACTGCTTGATGCACACAGAGGGTGGTTCAGCCACCCAGCTTCCACCCCATCTCCCACTGTCACCGTCACTTCCAATTGCAATTAGAAGGAAGTGAATTCCCAGCACGGATGCAGTTTTATGCTCCCCAGAACCACTTTGAAATAACACTAACGAGGTAGGTGCCATCCAGAATTAGACACTCGGCAGGTTAAAGCTCACGCACATCGCACGGCCGACCCCACACTGCGGTCCGAGGCTGGCTGCAGATCGGCTGGACTCAGAGCCAGCCCTGGCCTGGGCGTACAGGGCTTGAATTTACTAAAACTGCTGCAGAACCTTTAATTTCGGAGAGATTTCATTGCAAGCCCTTTGCGGGAGAGGGGGGGCATACAAAGTTTGTAGAGTGGCGCCGAGTCCTACCCTGTTAAGGAGAACCGTAGGTACGGCTCCTCCCTGCATAGCCAGGCATTCGCACTACAAAATTAGCTTAAAATATTTTAAAAAAATAAACCCGTATCCTTCCACAGTGGAGGATCATTCGTCTTTTCCGCATCCCACAGCGTTTCTCCGCAGAGCAGCAGCGCGGATCCCACGGCACCGCTTCCCTCTCCCTCCCCGTACCTCAGTTTCCCTATTTCGACTGGGTTCCTATGGGGTGATCCTGGCCCTCCCCACGCCCCTCAGCCGGGCGGATCCCCCCTCCCACGCCATCCCAGCCGCGGTACCCACCTGCCCCCCCTCCAGCCGCCGAGCCCCGTCGGTCGCCGGGCGCCGCGGAAGGCGGAGGAGGCGGTGGCGGGAGGAGGAAGCGGGGGGAGCGGTGTGGCTCGGCTCGGCTCGGCTCGGCCGCGCTGGGATTTGTAGTTCGCCACCGCCCTCGGCCCTGCCCCGGTGCTGCCCGCAGAACTGCGGCTCACGACCAGCCACGCCGCAGCCTTACGGAGCCTGACCCGGCCCGGCCCCGGCAGGAGGTAACGTGGGGAATGTGGGGAGGAAGGGGAGGGGGTACGAGAGGGGGCGGTCAGGGGTCTGGGTGATCGGAGGGGGAAAGGGTGCGGGAGAACGGATGCAGGAGGAGTGGGCTGGAATCGTTATGCTCAGGGCGAGGGATGCAGAAGGGGTGCTCAGAGAAAGGGATGCAGGAAGGGTACTTAGGGGTCGGGCTGATGGGAGGGAAGGATGCTCAGGAGTAAGGATGCAGAAAGGAAGTCTCGGGAAAAGGAGTGCAGAAAGGACGCTGGAAGGGAGGAAGGATCGGGGGATGTGATGCAGGAGGTGTAGTCAAAGGAAGGGGTTCAGGAGGGATGATTCAGGTGAGGAATACAGGAGGGTTGCTTAGGCAAAGGGATGCAGGAGGGGTGCTGGGGCGTCGGGCTGCTTGGAGGGAAGGATGCTTGGGAGTCGGGATGAAGATGGGAACTCTCGGGGAAAGGAGTGTAGGAGGGTTTCTCAAAGGGAAGGATGCTCGGGGGAAGTGATATAGGAGGTGCTCAAGGGTAGAGGTGCTCAAGGGTTGGGATGATTTGGGTCGGGATGCTCAGGGGTCGGGATGCTTGGAGGAAGGGGTGAGGATGAATGCTCAGAGGGAGGAATGCTCAGCAGCTGGGATGTGGAAGGTTGTTCAGGGGTTGGGATGCAGTCAGGGTTGTCAGGAACTGGGATGCTCAGAGGGATGGATGCTCACAGGAAGGAGTGCAGGAGGGATGCTTGGGAGGGATAGTCGGACAGATACTTGGGGTTTGGAGGGAGGTATGCAGGAGAGATGGTTGAAGTAAGGGCTGCTTGGAGGGTTGAAATGCAGGAAGGGTGCTCAAGGGAGAGGTGCTTGGAGGGAGGGGTTCAAGAGAGAGGTCCAGGATTCAGGATTCTCAACAGATGCTCAGAGAAAGCAGATACTCTGTGGGCAGGATGCAGGAGAGAACCCTGGAGGAGGGATTTGGATGTTTGGGGGTTAGGCTACAGGGGGATGCTTGAAGGAGCAACATTTGCAAATGGGTGTGTGGGTATTCCCCCAGTGCCTGCAGAGCTTTGCAAACCTGTTTATGACACAGAATCCTGGTGTGATAAACTGGCCAAGATGGGTTCAAGTGTTCCTCAGGGAAGCTGACCAGAGGAGAGACACCCAGGGATGTTCTCATCCCATAGAGAACCAAAAGACCCTAAAAGCAAGGGTCCCATTCAGAGCAGTCCAGATCCAAAGCCCTGAAAGTTTTAACCTGAAAGTTAAATCTGCACTGGTTTGGACTTTGTAGATGCTGCTGAAGGGTAAAGGCAGACACTGGAACATTTTCCACTTCTGTGAGGTTTTCAAAATGCTTTGGGAATCGGCTATACCCTGCTGTAGCAAGGGACTGAGCTTTCACCTGCAGAGGGTGTTTGAAATGCCTTGGACATCTTTGTGATGAAGATTTGTGAAATCTGTGAATTTTGCCGTGGTCTCACTTCACCTTCCTGGTTTTGGGATTGACTGATGCTAAACCAAGCATCTTGGGGGCTGGAGGCAAGCTGAGGTCACAAATCAGTGTCACCTCCCCTTTTTCCCTGAAGGCACCACCTAAAAAATTGGAGATCTCTCTATCCTCCAAGCAGTGAGGCAGCATTTGATGAATCCTAGCTAGCACAGTCAGTGCTGGCCCTCGGTACAACATACTTTGGTGAATAAGATGTGGTTTTTCCTTGGGTTATATCCAAGGTTTTAATTTCTATACACAGATAAAAGCAGACAGAAATCTGAAGAGGGATGTTAATTCTATAAATACCTCCAAGAAAACAACCAGCTTTCCGGAGCAGATGTATTTACAGTCACCAGGGATGATAATAGAAAGGACATTGGTCTGAAGGTCAGTGCCAGGATCCAGGTGCTCTTAGAATAAAGCTCTGTGGAAGCAGGGTAGCATAGCCCTGGCTGAGAGCTCTGGCTGAGGAGGAGAGCAGAAGACTTTTGTGGGAGGAAAAGGGAGATATGTTTGTCTGAGGGATATGAAGATGAGTGACTGTCCTGGGAAAAAATTTCCTTGTGCAGGCAGGACAAAGCTTTGGGGAACACAATGCCAAGAATATTCAGAAAATTAAAAAGCTAACTGGGATGCGTTGCTTTTATCTGAGATTTGTGCTGGGCTTAGCTATAAAGCCAGTGGTTCATCACTTCTGGTCTAGTGGTTAGAGCAAGTCCTGCCTTATGTGCCTTTCTTCACTGCTGGTTTTCAATGCAATGGGAGAGAAGTATTTAATTTCTTGTGTCTTGCTTTCTGTATCTATACCAGGACAGATGATAATGCGCCTGTGATGGTTTTGAGGTGCTTTATTAGGAAAGGATGCCAGCAGGTATTAGAGATGTGCATATGTAGATGTTGACTGGAGGGGAGGAATGGGTCTGGAAGGAGAAGTATGGGGAAAGAGAGGATGAGATGTTGAGGCCTTGGGCTTTATTTGGCATTATTCTGCTGATTGCTTTGACATTCAGCCAAAGCCTTTTTTTTTTTTTTTTTTTTTCCCCCCATTTGAGTGCCTACCAGAAGAAAACATGGAAGAAAAGAAGAGACTGGGGGATCTTTGTGCATGAAAGGTATCAAAGGAGAAGCACTAGAGAAATAAGAGAGCAGGGTACCTAAGATAGCTGGGTTTGGGTAGGACAGCCAGCCCATCACTGTTGTCCATGAATTGAGGCCATGGAGATGGCTGACAGAATTTTATGGTGTGGTCGAATATATTTATAGTGTTTTAGAGGAAAAAGGAATGATGAAATACATGATAATGCAGAAGAAAGGAGAAGGGTCTGCAGTAGTCTGTGGATCTAAAACATCAGAAGATTTTAGTAAAGGTAGGGACTACAATATGGTAAATTTAGACTAATTGCAAATAGAATAATAGACTCGTAGAATGGTTTAGGCTGGAAGGGACAATTAAAGGTCATCTAGTCCAACCCCCCTGTAGTGAGCAGGGACATCTGCAACTAGAGCAGGTTGCTCAGAGTCCCAGCCAACCTCACCTGTAATATTTCTAGGGATGGGGCAGCTACGACCTCTGTGGGCAACCTGGGTCAGTGTTTCATCACATTCAGTGTAAAAAATTTCTTTCTTATACAAGAGGCCTGAAATAGCCCTCTTTTAATTTAAAACCATTACCATGCTATAAAGATTGACCCATCCTTTGTATAGGCCCATTTTAAGAACTGAAAGGCCTTAATCAGGTCTCCCTGAAGCCTTCTCTACTCCAGGCTGAACAACCCTAACTCTCTCAGCCTGGCCTCACAGCAGAGAGGTTCCAGTTCTCACATCATTTGTGTGGCCTCTTCTTCTTATGTTGTGCTTGTAGCAATGCTTTCACAGACATGTTGCAAGCCCTTAGGGGAAAAAATATGTGTCAGCCACTCTTACTACCAAATTAGACCAGTTGAAGCCTCTATGTGACCAGTTTTAAACACCTCTTGACTCTAAATGAGGTAGCAGTCTTCAAGAGTGGGAAATATGCTGAGACTAAGGAGCTAAGGGGAGTTTAGGATCATTTTTGCGGCTTCCTCTGGCCCCGCTCCAACCGGTCCATGTCTGTCTTGTGCTGACGACTCCAGAAGGGGGCCCTGGTCTGCAGGTGGGGTCTCATGAGAGTGGAGTAGAGAGGCAGAATCTCCTCCCTCAGCCTGCTGCCCACACTGCTCTGGATGCAGCCCAGGATGCCATTCACTTTCATGCTGCGAGTGCATGTTGCCGGCTCATACCCAGCTTTTCATCCACCAATATCCAATAGACAAAACAGATCTTTTTCAGTTAGTTACTTTTTTGGGTGGCGATGCTCAAATGAATCTGTAGTCTCTGGAGAGGACAGAAAGCTGTTAGGTAGGGTGTAAAGTCCTGCTGGAGCATGGGGACAACCTCCTGCTCCAAATCTGCTGCTCCCTGTTTCTGATGGTCAATCTCCATTGGTACTGTACTAAGTGACGGTTCTGATTCACTACAGCAGAGGACAGGAAAGCAGAAAGAGCATTGCTGGCCAAAAGTAATTAGCTCTAGTGAGTAGGAGACACACAACACAAGTGCAATCTGTCACTGGAAAGCAGTCTGGGACAGGAAGTGAGGGATGTGTGATCTCCTTGAAAAGAGAAGGTGAATTTAGAAAAGCATATTATAATTTTGTGGAAAAAAATGGCAATGGTTCTGTACTGGCAATTTTTCTGTTATGACTGCAGATGGTAAAGTCTTCCTTCTGTTTCTAAATGGGCACTTAACTGGATTTTTCTGTGTTAATAGCTCTGAGTTTCTGCCCAGATCTCATAAAAATGGCCCCGTTCCTCTGCTCTGCCATGGCACTTCAATGGGTTCAACTCAGATAGCACCTGAAGTGAGCAAAGTGAGGTGTTAATATGTGTTAATATATTTTGAGGTCTGGAGAGGTTTGTCTGCTGGCCCTGCCACAACCTATTACATCTCCTTGAGCAAACAGTTTGATCTGGATGTGCCTCAATATTTCATGTTGCTACAACAGTGGGAACTGGGGTTGTTTCACCGAAAGAAAAAGAAGCTCACGGGAAACCTCACTCTTGACAACTTTCTACCTGAAATGAGATTGTACCATGATGAGGGTCAGTGTCTCCTCCCAAGGAACAAGGAATAGGACAAAAGGAAACAGACTCAAGTTGCAACAGGTTGGATATTAGGAAAAATTTATTCACATAAAATGTTGTCAATCCCTGTCCCAGGCTACCCAGGGAAGCGGTAGAGTCCTCATCCCTGTAGGGATTTAGAAACCTTTTAGATGTGTGAGGGACATTGTTTAGTGGTGAACTGGCAGTGCTGGGTTAATGGTTGGGCCGTACAACATTAAAGGTATCTTCCAACAAAACAATTCTATGATTCTATATATGTGGGGTCACTTAAGTAAGATATATATTCTCTTGTGATATTCCTGTAGATAGAGTTTGTAGACCAGTGGGCTCTCAGTTGAAGCCTCCAGGCATTATTATGGTGCATATGATATAAGGGAGCCTGGAGCTTTAGAGAATAATGAGTAGCTGAATGTGAAATAATTACGAAAGAAATAAAGAGAGGAGCTGCAATTGTGTCCTTGGGAGGACTGAAGATAGAAATGACAGCATTAAGTCGCTGTGCTTGACGTATACACAGAAGATCATTGAATTTGATTCATCTAACTTTCATTAGTTATTTAGTCAGAAAAGCTAAATCCCAGCTAAATGATGAATACGACCAGATGTATAAGTTATACCAAAACATGGGGAAGCAGAAGTAGGAGGTGCAGTAGCATGGATGAGGGCCCAACAGTGGCCTTTGTTGATTTCTAACTTTGTAGGGAAATTGCATTTTATTCCTCTTTAGAGGGCTTTTTAGCCTATTAGAAAAATAGTCACAGGGAAGTGATAAGAGTGACTGTCTCTGCCTGTCCAATAACCTGCTGGTCAGCCTGTATCTGTTGTATGTGGTAATGGTGAGTTACAGGCTATGGTTTCCCCTCCTTGGCTGGATGAACAGGCAGGTCCTTGGGAACAGAAAAAATATCCTTTGACTAAGAATTAAGGGGACATTTGTTCCCTGAAAACAAAACAAACAAACAAACAAAAACCTGAAAAAAAATTAGGACACAATTACTTTTGATGTTCCTTGAAAACGTATCTGGAGAGGTGTGTGACAACAGGGGCTGGTACTTTTAAGAAATTGTATACCAAGTCAGGCAAATTTTGTATAAATTTTAGAGAATATGGTATTTCTTATGCAGTATTTTGTGCTGTAGCAAGGCACTGTGAGCACTGCCTTCCATCCCACTGCAGCTCAGCATGCTGCAGGATTGAGCCCTAATTGCCAAGCTGCCTGGAGGATGCAGCAAGAATAGCAGTAATGTCTTGGCTGACATAAAAGAAACCATTTCAGCAGGAGTTCGGGACAATAAATGGTGAGTCTCGTTTCTGTACTTCCAGACCTCCAGAGAATTCAGGGAAGTAGATCATGATTTCTTTTTAATCTTTACAAGTAAGAAGCAAATCACTTTGTTTATCAGTCTGTGTTTGGATGGTGGGATTTTTTCCTCCCTTAGCGATATTTATTAAACTATATATGATGCCACTGTAGGAAATGTGCTGAATTTATTACCAAGATTTTCTGAAGTTAAGGTACATCTCAGATCTATGTTTCCAGAGCTTTGTAAGATCTGGAGTGTGGGAACAGATTCTGCATTCTGAAAAAAACCAAACCAAACCAAACCAAACCAAACAAACAAAAAAACTAAGGAACCTTTATTGGAAATCTGCTGCTGGCAGGGAGAGGGGAATGAATAGATTTAGAAGTAATTGAATAGACTTCAATGGAAATTAATCCCAATTAAAGAAAAAAAAAAAAACACAGGCAGGAGAGAAATATAAGGACACCTCTGAACAGTACAGATTATGAAGATTAGACCCAAGCAAAGCTCAAGGTCACTTTTTATCCTAAGGTTGAATTTTGGGGTGCTTTGCAGTTTACTCTGGAGAGTGAACCTAAGCTGGGTGATGCTGCTTTCTGCTTAAATTCATTTTCTCTCTCCGGTTTCTAGAGCACGATTGCGTATCTGTCCTTGCAGATATCAAATCTGTCCTTGCAGATATCAAATCTGTCCATGTGATCATGGTCAGCAACATCTGTTGATGAAATATCAATAAAATGCTTCATTTTATGTGTGGCTTTAGATGGAATTTCAGTCTGGAGCTAGGTCTGCTATCTTAGAGGACCCTTTTTATTTTGAGGGGGCATAGGAGAAAGCACTGTGGACCCTGGTGTGCATTTGTGAATGTGGTGTATGGTACCTAATGCCAGCAACACTCATTGATCTGCCAGGTAGAACAAAGAGTGCCTTCAGGACAGTTTTGTAGGTCTGAGCATCTGCATGACAAGGATACAGTAGGAAAACATCTCTCCATCTTCCAAAGCAAATCTCCCTGTCTAGCACATCTTCAAAAAATCAAGAAGGGTTATCTGAGAATCTAGCTTTGTAAGCCTCCCTTCAGTTCTTGCAACATCCTCTTGGAAGTTGTGTCTGGGCACACAAAGGAGCAGGTGAACTGGGAGTGACCAGCATTCATTTACCAAGGCTAAATCATGCTTGACCTATGTGATGGCCTTTAAGAATGGAATGGTAGATCTGTCGATGAGGGGAAAGTAGTGGATGTTGACTTCAGTAAGGCTTTTGATATGATGTCCTGCAGCATCCAAGAGATCCAAGAGAAGCTGCAGTCTAGATGGTGCACTGCTAATTGGGTAGGAAACTGGCTAGAACCTTTCATTTTTAATATTTTTTTCAGTAATCTGGAGAAGGAAGTGAAATTCACCTCATCAAATTTGTGTGGGACACCAAATTTGGGGGAATAGTCAATATGCTTGAGGGCAGGGCTGCCAAACAGGAGGACCAGGACAGGCCGGGGCTTACAAGAACCTTATGGAATTCATTAAGGACAAATGCAAAGTCCTGCATGTGGGACGGACTCACTTGAGATGGACTTATCTGACATGGATTCACCCAGGATGAACTAACTGATTGCACTGATGAGGGTTGAGGACTGACTGATAGCAGACTCCCAGTGCCTACGAGGAGGTTATTTAGGTGATGGAGCCAGGCTTTTCACAGCAGTGCATGGCAGGAGAATGAGAAAAAAAACCCCAAAAGCAAAAAACATGAATTGAATCAAGTGTCTCCAACTGAAAATAAGGAAAAACTTCCCACTATGAGCTAATTAGGCATTGGGGCATGTTGCCCAGGATGGTTTAATGATCTCCATCCTAGGGTGTTTTTAAAACCTAAACGGATAAAGCCCTGAGCAGCTTGGTTTGATTTCAGCTTTGTGCAGGGTTTGGTCTAGAGACAACCCAAGGTCCCTTCCCTCCTGGTTCTGTGATTTTACCCGTGTTGCTCCTGCCAGTCATTCACTGGGGGAGCAGAACAGTTTTGGCATTTCATGGGATTTTTTCTTTTCTTCTTTTTCACTGCAAAGCTCATATTGTGTACTTTCTGTTTTATATGAGCTACATAACAGATGGGAACCTCAAAGCAGCTCTTCAGCTTAATAATTAACTCTTTGACCTTCTACAGCATCCTCATGTGCTCCAGGAAATGTTCTCTTTGCAAACAGGAATGAGCTGATCCTCCCAACTTTTCTGTGAGCTGTTATTGCCAGTGAAGAAGATGAAGTGCAGAAAGTTTGTCCCATTTCAGGAGCGCTCATTATAAAAGCCTGTTTATCTAAATATTTAGTCTCTTTATTTCAGTATTAAACAAAGGGGAGCCAGGCACCAAATCTCTAAGGCAGCATTCAGCTGCCCAGCAATGAAACTGTCTTTCCCTCGCCTGCAGTTCCCTGAGTTATTTATGACACACTTCCAATTTCTGCAACAAATGAGACTGTGATCTTACACACCACAGTCTCTTTCACTGCAAATTCATTCTACATGGAAGGTCCTGGGGAAAAAAGCAAGTTAATATGAGATCCTTTAAATAATATCTCTCTGAAAGCATTTGGAGCTGTGCTGGGGTTGATTTAGCCATCTTAATTCCTAACCTTTGGTAAGTGAATTATCTTGGAGTGCAGAATGCTCTTTTAGAGTAGTTTTAAGACTGTAGTATTTGTTATTGCATATTACAGAGCAGCTTGAATGTTGCTTTAATATAGTTCTAATATTGTCATCTATCTTATAAATGTCTCCTTCTTAGGGGCTCTCTGGCCAGCATCCTCCATCCTGGCTTTGTCTGGCCCACACCCAGGGAGCAGCTTGGTGTACTATGATACACACCAGAAACATGGGCTCATTACAGGGAAGGCAGCAGTGGTGCTTGATGGGGAAAAATAAATCCAGCACAAGCACAGAGTCAACAGGTAGGGAACAGAAAGACCAAGGTGGCACCAGGAGAGCTGTTGCGGCATAGGCTGCTGTCATTGCTGAATGAGGAGGTGGCTATGCATATATATGATGGGTTTTATTCATCCTGTGAGATCATGGGGGAAGCAATGATGGGAAGAGGCAATGTTTGGTTAAGTGGGAAGGCTTCCCAGCCAAGCAGCTGTGAGACAGAGCTTAAGGTTTGTATCTGGCATGGGTTTTCCTTCTCCACCAACAAGGAGCTGTTTACCAGGAGAGAAGATACTCCTTGGCTCAGATACAGGCTTACTCCAGGAATGGGGTGGTCCTTGGACGGCATCCTCTGAGGTCTGCTCTGGATGTTGTCTGTGGAAACCATACTTGGGGTGCATGTCACCTAAGCATATATAACACTATTCACTTGCAAAGTTTCAGATGCTTTCTGAGTGCTAACAAAGGAAGCTTCAACCAACCCTGCTAGGAATTGCTGCATGTTGTCCTCATTTCATGGATTAGGAAACTGGGGATCAGAAAGATGTGATTATTCTTCTGGTCAGACATACATGAGTGTGGATGGATCTGTCCTGCCTTGATCCCTTATTTAGGTAATGAAGATGATACTAACCTTCCTTCTCCCTCACCCATGAGTCATTTCAAGCTATAGGCAGGAAGGGACATTCTCCAAATGTCCCTTTGTGAAGTGCATTGCACTGGGGGGGATGTGCTGTGGGTGAGCTTTTATATAGCCCCTGTATTACAGTGTAAGAAATCCTATCTGTCTAATTTTATCACTCTGTAATGGGGTTCTTGTGCAGTGGTGCATCCAACACCTGTCTGTGAATGTTGTTCTAAGCTCTTCCAGGGAAATCCTTAGGGTATTCTTTTTAAGCATTCTCTCCTCTAATGCTCTATTGCTGGTGAATTTGAGCCATGACGAATGGGAAGCTTTGCCTGACTTTGCAGTTTCTTTCCCCGCTTGCTATGGTCCTGAATACAAATGTGTCAGGTCCCTGGGGAGCAGCCAAGACTGCACCACTCAGCTGGAGTGGCTGGCAGCAGGGTGTAAATGTCACACGTATGCCCCTGTTATTGCACAGCGAGGCTGCAATCCCATCCCTGCTTCCCAGGGCTTTTCTCTCCTTTCCTGAATGTGAAGACAATCATTGGGAGTATCTTTGCCTCTTGAGGACACCTAAGCCAACAGATACCAGTGAAAGACCTTGACTCCCCTAATTCCCCACTCAGCTGCTCCATGGTTCTGTGGCACTGTCTCCCCTGGGGATTAGATTTTGTGAAATGTGAAGCACTGTCTCGAGTTGCTGAATCCATCGAGGAGAGGGAACTTATCCATCTGTACTGTCAAGTGTAAGTTGTAGCTGGTTATTTACCAAACAAAAATGCTCAAATGTGTGATTAGTCTGAAGAAGTTCTGTATTTTTTGTATTCACTTGGGGGTGTGGCTTTAGTTTCAGTTAAACATTGCCAGAGTGGAGATTTTTCTGAATGCCACCATGAAAAGGTGGTCCCAGACAGCTCTCAAGCTTTCCTTCTTTGACCTTTCTTGCCAGCCTGAGCTTGAAAGGTCAGCAGACCTTGCTTGAACTAATCTGCTGCTTCATTACTCTCTTTCAGCAGCTGAGAGCAGAGATGGATAAGATACTGGAAGCCGTGGTGATGTCCTCATACCCCAACAATGTGAAGCAAGGGCTTGTGAGGCGCGTCATTGAGGCAGCAAAGCAGCCCATGGACAGTGAGCAATGCTGGTCCATGCTGGAGCTGTCTACCAAGCTTTATCTCACAGGGGACACCAAGTATAAAAGAGAGATTGGGAAAGAGGTTTTGGAAGTCTATGGCCACTACCACCCAGAGGAATTTGAGGAGTTCTTCAATGTCCGCTTCCTGCTGAGTCTTCTCCAGGAAGGCTATGGACCTCTGGGGAAGAGAAGCCATTATGTACTTGATTATATCCAATTAGGACTGCAGTTTGTCTTGGAAAGCCCATCAGCAAACAGCATCTTCAGCTTACTGAGGATTGAGGTGCTCCGGAAAGTCTGTGAAAGGCCCAGCCCCAAGCAGTGTGCAAAGATCAGCAAACTCTTAACCCAACATCCTCAGTGCATTCCCGTGGGCAAACACCAAGTCTTGTTTTGTCAGCAGCTGATCCGGTGCATAGGGCAGTTCCAGTGCATCTCTGAGGGGGAAGATGACATCATGGAGTTTTTGGAGCAGGTGAATAAAGTGAGTGGTCTGCTGCAGAGGATCTGGAGGACTCAAACCTCAGCTATCCTGCCCTCTTTGAAGGAGCTATTCACTATAATTTCTTCGACAGGTAAGTAAAAAAAGAAAAAAAAAGTGAAAATGTACATGTTGCCTCTGATGAAGTAAAATTTTATTAGTTTAACTTATTGCATGGTTCTTATCCACTCCAGAAATGTAGCCACAGCTGAAAAATAATAAACAAACAACCCTAAAAGTTACCCAGGGCTTTAAGCTGTGAAAACAATATCCCCTGAAACCACACAGTCTGTACACAGGAGTTGTGAATTGAGTTGAAATATTTGCAGCACAGGTTTTGTGTGTTCAGTGCTTTCCAGCATCAGCTGGTCTTAATGGTAAGCACCTTATCTGCAGCTGATTAGAATGGGACTTGAAGGCTTTTAGAAATGTCACTCTCTTATAGCTGACTTGATGGGACCCCTCTGCCTGCTTCTTACCAGAAACTAGGAACAAAGCTAGAGTTATTTCTCACTGATTTAGAGGTAGAAAGCCCTACTATCTCTGTGGAGGGTGGTCTTACCTTAAGGTGGGACATATTTATCCAACTTCTGGGACCTTTAGGTTACTGCAGAGGATCTCAGAAGATCTTTGTTGGTGCTGGTGCCATGAAAGGCTGATCTCTCTGCTGGCAGGTGAGGCCCTGCTCTAGCTATTCCTAAGCCCACAAGTAGATGGGTTTTTCTGTGCCCTCTGCATGAAAGCCTCATTCTTTGGAGGGTGCTCCAGGCAGTCAAACCTGCAGTTGCATCCCCTTGCAATTATGTGCAGTACTTAGTACAAAGAGAGTTTGAAGAGGAACTTTGGGACCTAGGGATGGCCCAAGAATGTTCTTGTGCCTGTGATCTCTTCCTCCCTTTGGGCTATGTATGACTTCATGCAACGGCCTATCTGCTATGACTCAACTTCATTATGTTCTGCACTGGGATTTGGGGAATTGTCCTTCTAGCACAGCTAAGTGTGGACTCCGCATTGCTCAACCTCTTGACTACCCACTCCATTTACATAGGCAGAAGTGCTTTGGCTTTTAGAGATGAGAAATGACCTCATGTGCCTGGTTTTCCTGGTGATTAACATCTTCATTGCTGGCACTCATCCATGTCTTGCAGAGGAGCAGGAAACGCCATCCAATGCCTTGGCCAGTGTGGTCCAGTTTGTCCCTCTGGAGCTCATGGATGGCGTCATAAGAAACTTAACCAACGATGACAGCATCACCGATGTGCAAATGATGACAGCTATTGGCAGGTAGGAGAAGCTGCATTATTGTAAATCATTCTCACCTTGGAGAAATCCTGCTCCAAAGCTGCACTTGGCTCATGTGTGAGGTTTTATCCCAACCAGTTTTGCTGGTGCTGACTAGTGTCTGTGGGGAAAAAGGGAATTTCTGGATCCCTCCTTTCAGCCCTGAGGGCCTAGAGAACTAGAACACAGACTTTTAATTTATTTATTTTTTATTATTTTATTTGATTTATTTTTCTTAGAAATAGGTAGTGTTGTGGGATGCCCAACATAAAATATCTTGAAGAGTTTTCCTTTATTTTTTTTTTCAAGAATCTGTTGAGGGCCTTTTCATACAAAAGTCTCCTTTACAGAATTTCATGTTGATCCCCATTTCCCTTAAGAAGGACGTTCTCCTAAATCACCAGTCACAGCTAAAACTCTTCAAGAGGGAGGTCTGTCTAACTGTTTCAATGATCCCATGATGTTTGTCAGATGAATGTGATGTTGCTGGTCTTGTCTTGGTTCTGTAAAATGTTTATTTCTGCCCTCTATGCAGGCAGAGGCAATGGAGACATAAAGCATGATGAAGAGTAGTGGGTGAAATACTACCTGACTTGCTAGGCCTGGTCTTTGCAGAGCCAGTGCCCTCTGTGGCATCACCAGATCTTCCTTGTACACTTGTGTCCAAGTCCTACAGCTCCTCTGTGCTCCAGTGCTTGCTCCACACTCTCTTAGCAATATCTTTGATTATCTTAAGGGTCTTCTCCAACCTAAATGATTCTATGTTTCTGTCTTCAACCCATACTTTCCTTAGAGGCCCCCATTTAAATGGGGGGCGTTCACATGCAGTAGCACATGAACTTAAGCCAAGGGAACTGTTATGACTTGATCTCACTGGAAACATCTCTTTTTCTCCGGTTAGAGGATTTGTGTCCCCTCCCAGTAAGATTACATGACAGAAACATGTTATTACTGATGGGAACATGTATTATTCCTGGTGGGAACATTGTGTATGCAGAAAGGGGTTGCTTCTCTTTGATTTGCTGGGGAAGGTCATGGTTTTCCCAGAGTTCAGAGCAACCCAACAAAAAATTGAGTTATCAGTTCAGTTCTTGACCCTCTTCTTCATCTTTTTCTCCTTCTGGGCACATGCTGCTGCGAGCTCCAGGTGATAAAACCTCTAAGAGCACCAGTGACTAAATATAAAGATTGCAAAATCAATTGGCCTACGTCTCTAAAACATTCTTTGCCATGCAGAAGGATGAGTAAATGATTAGTCAGAATTAGCCAAACATTAAGCAAAGCCTGCAAAATGTAATTAAGGTCTCTTAGGAGAAATGAGGAAGTTTTGGCTGCCTGTTTCCAGCAGACATGTGCCCCAGAGTGAACAACCATCGGCTTTTTCATGAGTGTGTGCTCCATGTCTAGTACATCAAAGGAAAATGTATGAGTTGAAAGGATCTTTCAGCTTAGGATCCCTGACAAACTGTTCGTGTACAGAAGTGTCTTCTTCCAGAGTCTGGGTATGGGCGTTAGTAGCAGGGAAATAAACTGGATGTGGGGTGGAGCTTCTGATCAAGCATTTAAAGAACAAATAGTGGTAAAAAATAAGCAAGCCTGGCACCTGCTGGTGCAAATGTACATCACGATCTTTTGTAGAGAGTTTCTTTTAGATTTTGTCTCTTTTCAGATGAACTCTATTAACGCACAACCGTGATTTCAGAAATGCTCACTGTTTTTGTTTGTTTTGTTTCCCTGGGAATCTATCTGTTTCAAAGAGCCCAGGTCCATGTGGAAAAAGCATCTGCTGTCACATAGGGATGCAGGCACTTGCTACATCTGGAAATCAGTATATGAGCTTTTAAAAGTGTTGTCTTCAGAAAATTAATGCCCTGGCTTCCAAAACATTTGTGGATCTTGACAATGTGGAATGTGCAATGTGAATTTAAAATGTTATTTCTTTCTACTGTAGCAATACAGACAGGCAGCAGGCAGGACTGTAACTTAGCTGCCTATGTGAAAGAAGACAGGGTGAAGAGGGACCTTTGGATCTCTGAATCCATTTCCCTGCTTTATAGATGTTGACAATGCAGACTCCTTTCATGAATGTTCAACTGCACTCCTCAAAGAAGGAGGTGCTTTTGCTCCCACTGCTCTTCTTTCATAGCTGTTCCACCATTGAGTTGCTTTAATGGTTTGAATCTCTCTTCTAATAGCCAGCCTGTATGTAATCCCAGCCATCTTATAGTTAATTTGTTCTTATGCCAACATAAATAGCTGAAATAGCTCTTTCCCCTCTCTGGTGTTTATTCCTTTAATGTATGCAGGCAGAGCAGTCCCTTCCCATCTCTGCTTCCTCATGGCTGTGCTAAATAAGCCAGGTTATTTTAATCTTTTCTTGCAAGAAAAGTTCATAATTTCCCTGGCTACCTTAACAGGCTTTTTCAAGATCTGCTGCCACTTCTGTTCATTGGTCTTGGACAAGGATGGTGACATGTGTGCACTGTGCTTCAGGTGCAGTTCATCATGGCCTTAGACAATAACTTGAGAGGTCATTGTTTTGCTGTAGAAAACACCCTTTCTTCTGCACCAAAACATGGTGCTGGTCTTTTCCATGTCTACTGCTACAGGGGGAACTCATAGTCATCTAGTATCTGGCTGGTCATCTTCCGGTAGATAAGTTACCATCATGTAGCATCCATTTCTTGTGACTTGCATAAATTTTGAATCAAAACATTTCTTCTTAGTTTTAAATTTCTGATCTTCAGGGTGTCCCTTGTGACATCTTCATCCTCCTCCTGTGTTGATGATGCCTCCCAGCTTTCAATCATCACAGATTTCACAGCCATGTTCAGGATGCTTGTGCTAACATCACTATATCCTGAAGAACACTGCTTGCAACCTCCTTTCAGATAGTCAGTCAGATGCGATTTACATCTGTCCTTTAACTAGAAATTCAGGTATTCTGACAAATGTGACTTTGGCATCCATGGTGACTCCATGTGGCACGCTATCCCTTCGTCCCATCCCTTCCATTGCCTGTCTTCATTACAGGAACTGTCTTCCTATTCTTCCCACATAAAGCACCACTCAGAAGTTAACAGAGTCATTAAAACTCATGAGAGATGAATTTTACCTGATAGAAAAATGATGGAGAGAGGCTTAGTGAGCTCTTCTGCCGGTTCCCTAAGTACTCCTGGGTGAATGCCATCTAGCCCCAAAGACTTATGAGTGTCTAGGTGCAGAAACAGATCATTAGCTACTTCTTCCTGGATTATGGGGGGGTTGTACTGTTCTCCATCCTTATCTTCAAGCTCAGGAGGCTGAACACCCTAGGAGAAGTTAGTCTGTGCATTAGAGACAGAGGCAAAGACAACATTAGGTATCTCAGCCTTTTCCTCGTCCTTGGTTGCAACGTTCCCTTTCACATCCAGTAAAGGATGGAGATTCTCCCTGGTTCTCTTTTTATTGTTGATGTACATGTAGAAACTTTTCATTGTCGTTTATGTCAGTGGCCAAGTTGAGTTCCAGCTGGGCTTTTGCCTTCCTAATTTTCTCTCTGTATAACCTGACAAGATCTCTGTACTCCTCACAAGTTTCCTGGCCCTTCTTCCAATGGTGGTAACCCCTCCTTTTCTTCCTAAGTCCCATCAAAATCTCCCTATTCAACCAGGCTGGCCATTTCTCCTGCCCTTTAATCTTACAGCACATGGGGATAGCCCTCTCCTGGGCCTTTAAGATTTCCTTCTTGAAGAGCATCCAGCCTTCCTGGACCCCTTTGCCCTTCAGGACTGTGTCCCAAGGGACTCTTTCAACTAGTCTTCTGAAAGTCTGCCCTCTGGAAATCCCAGGTGGAGGTTCTACTCACCGCCTTCTTTACATCAATAAGAGTCAAGAACTTAACCAATTCATGATCACTAAGCCCAAGATGGCCTTCAACCACCACATCTCCCGCTAGTCCTTCTCTATTTGTGAACAGGAGGTTGAGCGAGGCACCTTCCCTGGTAGGCTCATCTACCAGTTCTGTCAGGAAGTTACCTTCCATACACTTGAGAAACCTCCTAGTCTGCTCTCTGCTTTGTTATATTTCCAGCAGATGTTGAAGTCCCCAACCAGAACAAGGGCTGGTGATTGCAAGACTTCAGCCAGCTGTTTATAGAATATTTCATCTGCCTGCTCATCTTGGTTGGGTGGTCTGTAGCAGACTCCCAACACAGTATCTCCCTTATTTGCCTTCCTTTTCATCCTTACCCACAAACACTCAACTTTATAATCATTGAAATCAAGTTCTGTACACTCAAAAAACTCCCTAACATACAGGGCCACACCTCCACCTCTCTTTCCTTGTCTATGACTTCTGAAGAGTTTATATCCACTCATCACAGCATTTCAGTTCTGACAGTCATCCCACCACGTTTCCATGATGTCAACTATGTCATAGCTGTCCTGCTGCAAAATATATTCCAGCTCATCCTGCTTGTTGCCCATGCTACGTGCATTAGTGTAGATGCACTTGATCTGGGCTTCCAATTTCACCCCCATCCTCTGTCCTTTACCCCTAGGGTCATTACTGGTGGGCCAGGTTTTATTCCCTTCCCCTTTCAATTCTAATTTCCTGGCCACTTCTGTGGTTACTAACCTATTAGTGAGCCCTGTGTTTTTATTGCCACATATACCACCCTTATCCACCTCAGCTGGGATGGCAGATTAATGGCCATACTTGCGCTCTTCTCTAGTGAACCTGTTATTCTCCCCTCTCCCCTTCAAACCTAGTTTAAAGCCCTCTCAGTGAGACCCACCAACTCCTGGGCAAGGATCCTTTTCCCCCTTTGAGACAGATGTACACCATCTGCTGCCAGCAGACCAGGTGCCATATAAGCTTCCCCATGATCGAAGAACCCAAACTTCCAATGGTGGAACCAGTCACTAAGCCATGTGTTAATCAGGTGTGGTTTTAACCCTCTTTCAGTGTTTTTCCCTTCCATTTGAGGGATTGATGAAAACACCTGCACACCCGAGCCTTCAACTAGTTGCCCCAATTCCTCGAAGACCTTCTTAATTGCCTTTGGCCTTCTCTCTGAAACCTCATCATTACCAGCCTGAATCACTAACAAGGGGTAACAATCAGAGGGTTTCATGAGACCAGAGAGCTTCTTTTTAAGGTCTCTAACCCAAGCCCCAGGGAGGCAGCAGACTTCTCTGTTCCCCTCAGGGAGAGCCACCACCTACTACAATTACCCTCTTTCTTAACTGAAGAGGTCATGAGATGTGGGGGTGAGTGACAAGCTGTGGATGACTCACTGGATGGATCCTTTTCTCCATCTTCGTTTGCCTGGTCCTCAGGTCCCAAAGCCCCATACCTATTGTGCAAAGGCAGCTGGGAAGGTGAGGAGGGCTGACAAGGTTGTCATTTGCCTCTACGAGGAGGGACCTCTCTCCATTCCCCCTTGTCTCTTAGGTCCCCTCTTTTTGCTTGGTGACAGGAGGGGGTCCTCCACTTCTTTTTGAGAAACACCATCATTTGTTTGCCCCTCAGCTTCCCTCACCTACTGTGCAAGAGCAATTGGGAAGGGGGGGAGGCTGGGAGGGGACCCGCCTGCCTTGCCGAGCAGGGGCCTGTCTCCATTCCCCCTTGACTCCTGGGTCCTCTCCCTTTACCTGGTGGCAAGGAAAGAGGGGATCCTCTCCTTCTTGTGGAGCTCCCTGTCTGTTCTGTAGGGGCACTGCAGGCAGAGCTCGTCTCAAGAGAACATTCCTGCTCCGTTTTTTTGTGCCAGACAGAGACCTTGTCACTGTGATCAATTCCTTTCTCTTGCTGAAAATGCAGACCGAGGATATGTTTAGTTTGGAAGTCACATTTAGAGGCCATATCTTATCTTTAATCACCATTGCATCCTCCCTATACAGTGATTGCGTGATTTTCCTTATTCTCCTCTGATACAAATGTCTGTGGAAGCTTTTCTGGTATTTGCTTAATTATCCAGAGTGGCTTGACTTTTGGTATTTCTCAACATCCCAACATATTCTGCTCTTCTAGCTTTCTCTACTGGCTAGCCTTTTACTTTTCCAGTTCCTTGTAGGCTTCACTTATTCCCGCTCTTTGCCTTGTGGTGGTTAGTTAACCTTGTTCCCTTCATATAGTGTGTGTGAGATACAGGCTGATAAGCAAAAGGGTAAGATAGCTACATTGAAGATCTGGGATATCTTCATATAAAAAGTATTGAAATAGTTGTCAGAGTTTGATGATGATCCCAAGCCTTAATTACTTCCCATTTTTGCTTAACATTAAAATTAAAAAGAAATAATGTTTCATCGCTTAGTATGAGGTTATTTTTTTATGAGTAACTTCTGTAAAGTACTTATTATTTCCAGAAACATGACAACATGTTGCTTGAGTGGCTATAAATGAAATTTGTTAGCTGTGGCATTCAGGAATATCTGGCTTCTGTTAGGATAACCAGTATTTTTATTTATTTATTTTTAAATATGTTTCTGGAAATCAGTGTTTCCCACACAGAGAATTGAAAAAAATCTGAATCTGAATGTTGTTTTTTTTCTTACCAGTAAAAATGCAGACATTTTACCAGTACAGCTTGTTTTCTAATGGCGACAATGTAGAGACCTTGATCAAAACTTCATGCATCTGGTATATAGAACACTGTACCAACGTTAAAAACTTGGAACTCATGGTGTCTGAAGTTAGTGGAAGAAACCCCCACTTTCTTCCATGGACTTGTGTATGGTACTCTGATAAACCACAGTGTGATGATGACACTGGGGAAATTCCACTTCAGGCTCTGTTGTGCTTTGAATAACATGTGAAATGTCTTATGAAGACCCTATCTTTTACTTGGTCTTCCCACTGACCAGACACAAATTTGGAAGAGGTTTAACCCTAAGTGGAGCTTGACTTTTACAATATGTGCATTAGATTTTCTTTAAGAGTTTGTATTTCATTTCAGGATGATCGATTGGGTGTCATGGCCACTGGGAAAGAACATAGACAAGTGGATCATTGCTCTGCTCAAGGGTTTGGCTGCAGTGAAAAAGTTCAGCATCTTGATTGAAGTAACTCTTTCAAAAATTGAAAAGGTCAGTGGGCTCTTTTAAACGTGAATGTGAACAGCAGACTTCTCCTTGCACCTGAGATATCTTCTTGTCTTTCAACTGAATGAAGACAAGGTGTGACTTGAGATGTATAGAAAAGAGTGTGCTGTCCCAAGGGGTTTTGAAGGACCATTATTTTCCCTGCACCCTTTGTGAATGCTGCATTGCTGTGTATGGGTGGTGGGCTGATACTGTTTTTGCAGCTGGGCTGGTCACTAGACAAATGACAGATGCTTTCTGTTAACCCCTCCCCCTTCCATAAAGGGAAGATAAAGGGTGTAAGGAAGAGACACTTATGGATTAGAAAATAAAACTAAACCAGCTTTAATGAAAATAATATTAATAGAACGGAATGAATACAAATATATACAAAGCCAGTATCAAAACCAAACCCCCCTGTTGGCAATTATGTCATTGTCACACTGATGCTGTGGAGTAGGCACAGGGGAAGTCCCAGACTGGACTCATCAGCAGACAGGAACAGGATTCAGGAGCTGGATTCTGGAACTGTATTCAGGAACACACAGATTGAGGTGGAAGGCAGAACAAAGAGTCCTTCTCAGATGCTGGCCATTGAAGAAGAGGCTTGACCCTTGTTGGTCTCACAGCATTATACTGAATATGATGTGTCTGGAATGGAATCCCTCATTGGTCAGTTTGGGGTCACCTGTCCTGTCCGCTCCTCCCCGCAGGTTCAACCTTTCACTTTCTGCACTCCCAACATGGTACACAAGATTTAGCAGGGACCTTGTTCTGCACACCAGTCCTTGGTACTAACTCTAAACATGGAGCATTATCACTGCTAGAAGCAGACACTGCCTGTGAAAATCTGCTGTTAACTTCAGACAGTGCAGCTGGTTAGAAAAGACTGAGATGAAAAGTAAAATCACTGAGCAGAATTATTTCTGTTCTCACTTGAACCAGGACATGCAGCTAGGAATGATGTTCTCTAGAATGACCTGCAGTACTTGCAGGTCTTGGTAAGAAGAGGTAGTTACTGGTATCTTAAAGGTTATGAAATAAAAGAAGCCAAGGATTTTCAAGCCAACCAAACACTTTCTTTCCCAAATGATAGAGCTCTTGTAAAACCTGCCTTTGGGAATGTGACACACTCTGCTGTAGCTGTGCCTGTGTCAGCACTGGTTGACAGAGGCACAATACATACCAGTGGGTGTATTAACAGTCCACACAGTCACAGGTCTGTTTTAAAGCCCTTGCCCTGGTCTTAGGTCATTGTCTAGTGCAGATAAAGCCCCCACTGCCATTCCCATCACCTGTTTCAGCAGTGAGTACTTGCTGGTCTCTGAAAACTCTGTGACCACGTGCTGAAATTGGTCGCCACTTCAAAACCTTTTTCCATGCTGTGGTCCTGCTGTTCCCTCCTTCAAATAATGGGGATACCTGGCTAAACCTCCAGTGGAAGTCATTGTAGAAGTTATGAAGACTCTATCAGTATTGGAACATTATCAATAACTGCTTTTGTCCCTGTGATATCCTACGTGCATTGAGCAGTGGGAGAGTAGCCAAACATGTCTGGCTTTTCTTTATCTTTCCTTTCATTGTTAATGCATAGGAAAGGGACACAGCCCTAAAGATAACATGCAATTTTTGGAAACTCTCAGAAGTGTGATCTGAAAGTGGTAGAGGACAATGTCAACTTAGGCTGGTTTTTGTGAAGTAAAATAAATATCATTACTTAGGCTTTGAAAAAGGCTTTTGCTTTCTATCTCGTTGCCTAAAAGGTTACTGATAAAGTTCCAAACATCACAATAAAACAGAAGAGGCACATTTTAGAAAAGCTAGCAGCCTTCTGTATTTGCACGGCCTTGTCCATCAGGAGGTATGGAGATCCATCAGTGTTACAGTGTTACCTCACTGTGCCAGGCATTGCACAAGCCTGAAAAAGTGAGGATAACCCACATGGTATTTTTGGATGCCCTGAGGCCATGTTCCAGACAGGAGATGACTCTGGAGACCAGGCTGCAGCCTGCTTGGTTTAACATCTAGTGTGCAGTAGGAACAGACCAGCAGCCACAGTAAATGCCCAGTGCCTCTCTTTCATGCCGGCCCCTTCTCCTGCATGTTGTGGTGTCATTCTGCCTTCTCATTTACTTTTTTCTTCCCCACCAGGTCTTCTCTAAGTTGCTGTACCCCATCGTGAGAGAGGGGGCTTTGTCTGTCCTGCAGTACATGCTGTTGAGCTTCCAACACTCCCACGAGGCATTTCACTTGGTAAGGCTGTGTCCCTCACTCAGATGAAGGCATTGCCCTGAGTGGAACCATGCTGTGGGATGGAACCTAAGGTGCTGAGATATTGGGGAATATTTCCCTTTGCTTGATTTCACCAAGTGATGTAAACGCAACTCTGTCCATCCACTTGTAGCCTGCCCTGGCAGCTTCAGGTAGTCTCTGAAGCCCAAACAACTTTTTTGGAGCTGGTGCTGAGATGTTGGAGGCATGTCCTGAGGAGTTGGTTGCCACATAAGAGCAATAACCCTATGTCAGGGAGCAAGGTGCAGAGGAGAAGTGAAGCTTTGCTTTCTCCTGTAATGGTTCCTCCCATTTATCTTGAGACTTAACAGCTGGATGGTCTATCTCCAAGGATAAATCAGTATAAATCTGATTGGCGCTTGACCCTTCTGGATTTGAAATGTATGCAATGTGTGCATGGTCCACTTTTTTTTCCTGTGATGATCTACCAGCTGGATGGGTGATCTCTATGGGCAAGTGCCCTCTGAATGTCAAAGCCCACCGGCTAAGGGTGCGGTTAATACAAATATATTGGATGGCCTGTCAATCTGCACTAAAAGTCTCATCAGCAATGACTGTAATGCTCTTGCAGTAAATTTAACCTGGTGTTTGCCAGTCCTGCAGGTGGAAGAGGAGGTTCCCCTCTTCCCTGCTCTTGCTCTTAGACCATTTGCTTGTCCAATCACTCTCCCTCGTGCTGAGCATTTTGTACAGCTGTGTGCTGAAGGTAGAAGCCCAGGTGAAACCTAGCTTAGCAGAAAATCCTGATGGTCAGTGTTTCTCAGCTTGATTTGGACCAACCACAAACCTGCACTATTCCATATGACTGGAGAAGAAAAGGGGAGGAGGTGAACGGGTTGCCTGGAGAGAAAAGCTGAGTGGGGTTATGCTGACCCAGGCTGGATTAGGGTGTGGTTTCATGGGCAGGTTTAGAAGATACAGCCCCATATTTGTTTCCACTCTTTCAGCTGGTGTGTGGTAGATGTTGTATGTCTGGCTTTGGGATATGTTAGGTGAAGTCTTTGCATTGAGAATGTCTTGGAGGGTTCAGGCAGTGGAGGACAGGAAATATAAACAGCCCTTGCTGTTTACTAAGCAGGTTCCTGACTGTCTGTTGGACTCAGTGGACCCCATCCCACATATGACTTGAAATTGTCACCAACATATAGTACCTATTACCATTTCTTGAGGTGATGGGTCATCTTTGAAAGCATTGCACAGGATCAGTGCAGTAAGACTTGAAGACTGGATCAGAATACTTCCATCTCATGAATTCTTTACTGTTAAAAGCAAAAAAACACTTTTAGCAGCATTTGAATCTCCTCTTTTGACTTCTGCAGTGAGACTTTATATTTTATTTTACTGTTGACACTAAGGCACAACTGCTTCTCACTGGCATTGCCCCTGGAATGCTGTAATTAAAAAGCAAGGAGGAAAGCAAAGGCATGATTGCAGTGATTGAACTGATAAAGCCACTAATGGAAAATTACTCCTATTAATGTCTGATTTTATACTCTTTCGTTAAAAGCCTTACATTTGGCTTTTCACCTGGAGTTCTCAGAATAAACAGATAAGGCTAGAAAAAACCAGGAAAGTTAGCCAAAATTTTTAGCTGATATTTTTTCATTCCTCAGCTGGAGACACTTTAAATAAGCCTGAATTTCTTGAGAAACTCTTTAGTTTCTAAAAATAGGATTATTCCAATGGACTGTCTCCAGTTGGGTGTCCAAATTTTGAAACACTGAAAGCTGTCAGTTGTTCTTGGCATGAAGTTTCTATCTGCAGCCCAGTGAGCATAAATGTCCTCCCCTATTTTTAAAAAACAGGCCACAAACCTGTCTTGCTTCTTACCCTTTTGTGTTAACCGTGGTGCTTTGGAAGGGTTGTAGGAATTATTCCCACTACAGCTTGGCAAGATACTGAAGTATAAAATGTTACTGGGCTTCATTTGCTTCCCCAGCAAACCTTTCATGTTGGAAAGGAAATAGCTAAAATCTCCAACATTTTGAGGAGAAAGAAAGAGAGAGAGAAAAAAGAGAGGAATATGAAAGGAGAAAGAGAGGACCAGGAAATGGCCAGACCTGGGATCCCGAGACTTTACTCCAGGATTCTTCTGCAGTAAAAATAACATAAAATATAAATATGAAAAATGTTGCGTAAATGCCCAGGGTCACTCCAGCACATCTGCAGGGTTGGAAATAGGTTATTAATTCTCCGTGCAGCTGCGAGGTCAGCAGAGGGTGCCCGTGAGCAATGTATCATTTGCATTTGCTACTGCTTGTTCATTTTAAAATTTTCTGGATGAAAGCAAAATAACAAATGTGCTGTTTCTGTGCCTGTTGCTACCCATCCACCCATACCAATTCCAGCTTAGTTTATACAATATAAAATAAAATATATTGCACCAGACAACGCTTCCTGTAGGCTAATTCATCTATCTTGTAGGTCTGAATCCCTGCACTTGGCAGTCAGCATGTAACGCTCCTTTCCACCATGGGTGTGTGATTTAGTAGAGATCTATCTGTACCATGAATGGTAATTGCAGCATGGCAAAGAAACAGCACGAACCTTCAGGGTCATACAATGTAAAGCCCTCTAGGTCTTTAGCGTTTGCATTACCAAAGCCAACAGAAGAGTTGTTGAGGTGAATGGGACTGAAGTAAACTCCTGTTGACTTTCCTTTCTGCCCAGGGTGAATTTAATTCCCCTGCCCATGTGTTAAAGCTCTGTGAGTAATTTTGAGCCATTTCTGATGAATTTTCCTTTTCCAGCTGCTCCCTCACATCCCCAGGCTGGTGGCCTCTCTGAAGAAAGAGGACTCCAACTCTGCCACCAATTCCCTGGAGCAGCTGGCTGAGCTCATCCACTGCATGTTCTTCCGCTTCTCAGGATTTCCAGACCTCTATGAACCAGTCCTAGAAGCAGTTAAAGTAAGACACACATCTCTCAGCCATTTTTCTGTTTTCCATATGGAAATGGCATCTTTATTTGCAGCCTAGTGCAGAGGGACTGTCCTACAGGTAGGGATGTCCTAATCTCAACACTTCAAACTGTGGTAGAAGAAAGAGTTTAGAAATCTAAGTTTGAGCCCACATAGACGAGGGAAGATAGTTCTCTTACAGCGGGCATGCAGAAATCCTGTTGTGCCTGTGGGTTTTATCTATAACTTGGATCTTGAATGCCTCTAAGTGACTAATACTAACAAGTAAATACTCCCTTGCATGGATGCACATTCATGTGAAGAGCAAGGGTAATGAGTTGCACGAACACCTCTAGCAGAGGAGTTTTGCATCTGCCTGTTGCTAATTCTTCATGTGGAAAGGTAACACAGATCTCTCTTTCCAAGGCTCTTCCTGTTCCAAATGAAGACCGGATTAAACATCTCTTGGGACAAAATGCTTGGACCTCACAGAAGAATGAACTGGCCTGCTTCTACCCACGCCTGGCATCCAAATCGGAGACGGGAAAGATTGGGTTAATTAACTTGGGCAACACGTGCTACATGAACAGCATCATACAGTCTCTTTTCATGGCTTCAGAGTGAGTTTTTGCTCCCTTGTTCCCACTCGAGACTACTCCAGGGGTTGCTCATTGTGTCCTGTGCTGATTGTCCATCTCATGGTTTGCATCTCTGCTTTTCTTCTGCAGCTTTCGGCATTCAGTGTTGAATTTAACCGAGGGCAACTCCCAGCCCCTGATGACAAAGCTCCAGTGGCTCTTTGCATTTTTGGAGCACAGTCAGGTAATTATTTCATGTTCTAGTTATTTGTTTGGACTGTCGGCTGCGGAAAGGCTCGTCTCCAAGTTGCTTCCTGCTGACTCCAGGGTGCTGATAAGGAGCTGTGGATCTTGGTGGGTTTTTATAAAGGGACAAATTTTGTTTATATGAAAGAGGCTGATTTTGGGGGTGGAGGAGGCAAGCTCCTATCACCCATGAAAGCAGGTTGCGTTCACACCAGGCTGCCTGTCTTTAGCCTGTGGTCTTTCTGGGTTGGACTGATGTAGTAACTAATAGTTTTGACAGTAAAGTCCATTTGGTAATAGTTTGCATATGTGGCCAGCTGAAAAGCCTGTTGGTATAAAGCAGAGGGGTTTGTTTCTTGCTATGCGGCAAGGAAGAATGGAGCTTCACAGCAAAGCACAAGTAATAGATGAAAATTGCCTAAAAAGTGGTTTTGTTAAAATGATAACAGTAATAGTAGTAATAACAGTAACAACAGTGGTAACAATAATAATAAAACCTTAGATACAAGTCCCTTAGAATCCTCTCTATGTGAGGGAAAGTAAAATAAAAATAACACCCTTAAATTAATTATGAATGTTTTTTCAACAAACATGAAAAGTACTATCAGTGACTCCTGGAGATACATCTAGGTGATATCTAGCTCATCTCTTGAAAATATGTCTTTCTGTCCCTAGAAAGACATGATTTTTAAAGTCCACTGAATTTTCCCTTGCTGTGAAACCAGTAATCTGGGCTTCTCTTCTTTTGAAGCCTTGACTGACAGACCTGGGTGGTTGCATTGTGCTATTATGTTATTACAGGTGACTTCTGGAGGAAAAATATAGACAACCTGTTAAATCTGATCATAAATTTGGTCATAGAAGAGTCTAGTTTTTGATGGCAGGTTAGTGTGTCTGTGATCTGTGATGAGCAAATACAGAAGCATATTTGCTTGTTGTGTAGTTTATGGTTGTTTCCTGTTAATTTCCTCATAGCCATGTAGTTAATTTTCTTCTTTAGATTGTTCTTCAAATCACTTCTTTGACAAATATGTGTCTTTTTCCATGCTAATTAGTCAGCCGCTTCCTAACAGCAGCGATTACATTATCTGGTAATGCAGATTACCTGCCTGCAGTGATCAGAATGATGGGTGGAAGTTTAGTGGTTTTTTTTTTTTTTTTTTTTTTAATGAAAGGATTTGGTGAGGGAGATCCTGATCAAATTAAATGGAGCATCAAATTAAATTCAGACTGAATTAAGTAGAAGACTCTGGGTCACGCCAATAAACATTTTAAAATTGAAGGAAGAAATAAACATGGATATTTTATAGAAGTATATGTAAAATAATGGCTGATATTCATCCTTACAGTCCTGGCTTGCAGCAAACCAAGAAAATCTTCCTGTGCACTGGGGTTAGTCCTTGTAGGGGAAAAAAGGGGACCTTATCAGGCACACAAGCACACCCTGCTCCCAGTCAAGCAGCTAGAAAGAGCCTCCTCTTCCCTCTCTATTCCCCTATGTGAAGTAAAAAACAAATCCCTGGGATTAAATCCCTTCTTCTGTGTTGCTGCCAGCGACCTGCCATCTCACCTGAGAGTTTCCTCTCTGCCTCCTGGCCACCCTGGTTCACCCCTGGTGCTCAACAGGACTGCTCGGAGTATCTCAAGTACTTGCTGGACCGGTATGTGGCAAGCGCCGTGATTCTGGAGCCTGGTGACAACGGCATCCCTAGACTTGATGTAATGTGTAACGCTGGCACATGTGCAAACGGGGCAAGTGGCTGAGACCTGGAGGAGTTGGGAGAGTGGAGGCTAGGTGTAAAAGATCAGAAAATCATCAAATGGTTTGGGTTGGAAGGGACCTTTCAAGGTCATATAGTCCACCCCCCTGCAGTAAGTGGGGACATCTGCAACTAGAGCAGGTTGCTCAGGGCCCTGTCCAACCTGACCTGGAATGTTTCCAGGGACGGGGCATTGACAACCTCTCTGAGAAACCTGTTCCAGTGTCTCACCACCTTTATTGTAAAAAATGCTTCCTTATATCTAGTCTAAATCTCCCCTCTTTTAACTTAAAGCAATCACCCCTCATCCTGTCACAACAGGCCCTGCTAAAAAGATTGTCCCCATCAAGACAATGAGACCGATCTGTGTCTCCTTGATAAAACCGTCTTTGAGCTGGCCTAGGAGTAAGGTCAGACTTTGGTTCAGCTTGAAAATTTATGCCTTTAGTCCGAGGGCAAAGGGAATTGTACCAAGTTTAGAGATTTGTGTGGCAAGCCACAAACCGCAAGCCACCGTCTCTAAAATGTTGATTTTTGCCTTTCCCTTACCTAGAAATCCCGAAGCTCTGGTGTCCCAGCAACCCCTCTAGAAGTGCGAGGTCAATGGCAAATGGAGACCTCAGGTTCCTAAATCTTGCCCACCTCCTCCTCACCTTTCTCCTGCAGCACCAGGCCCGTGGGCACAGACAGGTTAACCTGGATTAACCTTGGAGTGAAGAACAGAAACCCTACTTTAGAAACTACCTCTTGGTGCTGTATCAGTGCATAACGTAGCCTTTTTTTTCCCTTGCCAAAGATTACACGAGGAAGAAAAAACTGGAAAAAGGATCTACCAGAAGCTCAAAGAATCCAGCTTGATGTCTCAGGCAGTGGAGCATCATTACTTAAACAAGACATTGATTGAAAAGATGTTTGGGGGTAAAATGATGACAAAGATTCGCTGCTTGAAGTGTCTGAATGTCTCCTCCCGAGAAGAAGCCTTCACAGACTTGTCTCTGGCTTTTCCCCCACCAGACAGGCACATGAGTGGGAGCACATCTGTTTTACCAGTGGAAGAAATTGGCCCACAGTTTATTGAGCCTCCTGAAAACCCAAGCCAGCTTACAGGGTCTCCCTGGATACAGAGGAAGGCTCCTATGGCCAGAGGCCCTACAGCCCCACTGATGCCTGTGGAAACGTTGGGTTTCCAGGAGCCAGGAGAATTGGCAAATCCCTTATGTGGCAATGCCATCGGCATGGATGCAGCCAAAGACCCTCTCTCAGCCTTTGGGGAGCAGGCATGTTCTCCCAAGGACTCCAGATCTGTCCCAGATTTAATCAACTATTTTCTATCCCCGGAGAGACTGACAGCAGAGAATAAGTACCACTGTGAGAAATGTGCCTCCTTGCAGGATGCTGAGAAGGTGGCAGAGCTGACAGAGGGTCCACACTACCTCATCCTCACACTGCTGCGGTTCTCCTTTGATCCACGGACTATGAAGAGGAAGAAGATCTTGGACAATGTCTCAATCCCTGTAGTGCTCAAGCTGCCCATCCTTGTCACCCCAGAGGAAACTGAGGAGGTTTGTCGTCGCGGGATGGACAGGGCTGCCACAGGAAGTGGCTTCATGTCTGTCATGTATGACCTCTGCAGTGTGGTGGTGCATTCAGGCATCTCCTCTGAGAGTGGGCACTACTACTGCTACTCTAGGGAGTGCACTGACACTGGTCCCCATGGGCAGCCCCAGGACAGGGCAACAAAACCAGCCTCTGACAAGCAGTTGGACTTTGAAATCCAGTGGTACCTCTTTAATGACACCAGAGTTTCCTTCTCCTCCTTTGAATCAGTCAGCAATGTCACTTCTTTCTTCCCCAAGGACACTGCCTACGTCCTCTTCTACAGGCAGCGACCAAGCAGGCAGAGCTGCCTCATGCATGAGGCTCTGTCCGAGGCTGGCCACCTGCATGGGGAGCCCTCCCTCCATAAGGATTTGATGGAAGCCATTTCCAAAGATAACATCCTCTACTTGCAGGTAACTCCCACTGCCGTGCACAGCAGGGTGAAATCCTGCATCTGCCCGGCTCACGGGTCACATTCCCTCCCACCCAGGCAGCAGCAGGGTCATGTCCTGTGGATAAATCTGGGGTACCCACCCACTCCGTGAAGCCAAATCTCTTCTCCTTTTTAACACCGGTTTAACAACAGTGTAAAGAGGTTGCAGTGTCCCAGTTGAAACTGGGTGTTGAAGTTAGTGCAAGACAGCTGGAGAGATGGGATGCTTGGCTGCATGTCTCCTGCTGAGCTCTAGAGATGAGCACATGGCCTTCGCAACCCAGTTTAATTTGGAGGAGGCTCTCAGGTGCAACCAAAGAGGCTCCCAACTCCTTGGGGAAGGTAGGAGCATCCCCCCCCCATCATTTAGCTGCAAATAACCTTGTGTAATTTCTCCCCCTTCTTCCAGGAGCAGGAAAAAGAAGCGAGGAACAGAGCTGCCTACATTTCTGCCTTGCCAAAATCCCCACTGTGGTGGAGAGACTTTGACAGGGACAAAGATGATGACAACTCATCGGGGGGCTGCAGCCCGGCAGCGGGTGGGGGTGGATCAGGCTCCTTTCATGGACTTGTCTTCTAGCCAATGAGTTAAACCAGATGGTTGATGTCCATAGGACCAACCTGAAGCCAGAGTCTCCTCTTCCTCACCCTGATGACAGCAAACCTCTTGGAGGAGGATTTGGGGAACAATTCTATGGAAAAGGACTCAGGGGCTGATTTGGAGGCGCCTGGAGGGTCTCTCCGCCGCTTCCTGTGCACTTGGTCTTCACGCCTTAATGTAAGTAAGCTATTGCAGAGATGAGCAGCTGCTGACAGCTCAGAGAAGTGCCCTTTTGCTTCAGCATAGCTGCGTCTTGCCTGCTGTGAGCCATACCACTAGCCTGGGGAGGCAATGAGGACAGGGATGGTGATGAAGATGGACCCAGCAGGGCCCCATGGATGTAGATGTCCCATGCACATCCCATGTGCAGCCCTTGTGGTACTAAGTCAGTTTTGAGAGGATTGGTGGTGGGATTTTTTTTTTAATGTGATTTTGAGAACTCATCTTAATACACCTCTACAGGTAGAAAAAGGCTGAAAAAGGTGAAAAATGCTGAGCAGACAACATGGTAACACTGATCTGGTGGAGCAGTGAGCTTGCAAGCCTGCTTGGCCACAGTGAGAAGTGGCAGGTTGACCAAAGGGCTTTTATGCAGCATTGCAAAGCACCCAAAAGAAACTGAGGGACACAGACCCCTCCAGCCAAGAGAGACTGACCTGGTTCAGTTGGGTTTTTTGGGGGTACAGTGAAGCCTCATTGTGTTACTGGTGACCTCTGGATGCTGTTAGTGTACACGGCAGGCCCAGACACACAGCTGTTTTTCCAGATGTGTCTTTAGGACTTGGTTAGCCTCTTTCTATTGCTGTCATCTCATGGCTTTCTGTGCTGGATCTGCCCTTTAAAACTTGGGCTTTCCTTTCGAATACCTTGAAGTGAGCAGCAAATGACAGAGTCCCCCCTAAACCCACGAGCTTCTTTTTTAAAATGCTGATTTGCAAGGAGAGTAGCCCAACCAGATATATTATATCAAACCAATATGAATACATACTATGTAAACCAACATATTATATACATAAGTAATGGGATGGGGGATGATTTTGGTGCCAGGAGGCCAACCCAAGCATCTACAGGACTGTGTCTCTCTCCCATGGCCCGCCCTGGCTGTTGTCCCTGCCTGTTCCTCCTTCATGCCTGTAGTAGAGATTTCTCTAGCTCAAGTGGCAAAGACTTGTGCCTTAGGTCCTGGGTGCAGGGCCTAGTCCTGACCATGGGGTATTGGGGTGGGAATATTGTATTGCTGTGGAGGAAAAGGCAAAGCACAACCATTACTATAGATAAAGTGAGCAGAAAGTCTGCTAGAGAGGACACTTGCGATTAAATCTCTGGCGTATACTATGGTATTCTTTTATTGCCTTTCCTATATATGAATAAAGGAAATTAATTAATTCAACACAGAGGCTTAGTGTCTTATTGCAGCACTCATAGCTGTGGGGCTGATGGGTCAAAAAAGAGGTGGGGAAGCTGATGGGAGATGAGCATCCAATGGAACAACCCTGCAGAGTGGTGGCTTGGAAGAGGGGAGCAGGCAGAGGTGGCATGGGACCCCCAGCCCAGAGCTGGGTGTCCTCTGCATGCAGATCACAATCCTATTAGTGGGGTTTTGTAGATGAGCAGTGGAGTTTGTTTATTAAGTATTTAATTCCACTAGACTTAGAGCAGTGCTAAAAGGAAATAAATATGCATCTAAAATTGAAGTTAAGCAACAAATACAGTTTTTCCTGGCATCATTAATAGATTTTTATAAACCTCCTGTCCAAAGAGGTTGCTGAAAGCTTTCATATTGCTGCCATGTATGTCAGCTCCTTGCTTTGTGCTGTAGTGTCACCTGGAGGCATTTTCTGGGCCATGTGCTGGAAGGTGCTTTTGAAGGAGACTATCTCTACCTTGATGAGATCCTAATTTAAATAATCAAGACAGATAATCAACCCAACATGGAGAATAGCTACGCTCTTCCCTGAGTACATCTTGTTTTCTCCCCAAGATTTTCTGAGATGAGCAGAGGCAATCTGCATGCAGGGCACAGCGTGGATGGCAGCCTGGAGGGTCTTGGTGTAACAAGGTGGTCTGGTTTAGTCCCTGTTCATTTCCCATAATTCTTATGATTGGACTTCCTTTTTGTGGACTCAGTCCTGAGCCTCTGTTTTCACAGAATTATCTACAGTTGCTCCATGATGTTCTCCCCAAAAGAATTTTAATATAAATAGCATAAATATGTATTGGTATACATATATAATATGCACATATATATACAATTCTCATATAAATATATGTAAGATATAAGTAACATACTAAATATTTAATGTACGCTAAAGTTTGCCTTAATATACTTTATTAATGCTATTTATTATTATTACTATGGCTACTATTAAATGCCATAATACTGCAACTATACTATACTATTAGTACACTAGAATATGGAATATTAGTAATACACTGTTAATATTATAGAATTATAGAACCATGGGATAGTTTGTGTTGGGGCCTTTAAAGGTCATCTAGTCCAACCCCTCTGCAGTGAGCATCAACATCTGCAACTGGAGCAGGTTGCTCAGAGCCCTGTCCAACCTGGACTTGAACACTTCTGGGAATGGGGCATCCACAACTTCTCTGGGCAACCTGGGCCAGTGTCTCACCACTCTCATCATAAAAAATGTCTTCCTTATACCCAGTCTAAACTTACCTTCTTTTAGTTTAAAACCATCACTCCTTGTCTGGTCACAACAGGCCTTGCTAAAAGCATTGTCCCCATCTTTCTTACAGGCCCCTTTTAAGTACTGTTTTCTCCAGGCTGAACAACCCCATCTCTCTCAGCCCGGCCTCCCAGCAGAGGGGTTCCAGCCCTCCCAGCATTGCTGTGGCCTCCTCTGGCCCTGTTCCAACAGGTCCATGTCTCTCCTGTGCTGAGGACTCCAGAGCTGGACCCAGCACTGCAGAGGCAGGTCTCAGCAGAGTGGAGCAGAGGGGCAGAATCCCCTCCCTTGACCTGCTGCCCACGCTGCTCTGGATGCAGCCCAGGATGTCATTGGCTTCTGGGCTGCGAGTGCATGTTGCCGGCTCATATCCAATTATTCATTCACCAGTAACCCAAAGTCTTTCTCTGCAGTACTGCTCTCCTTCAGCTTGTATTGACATGGGGGATTGCCCAGACCCAGGTGCAGGACCTTGCACTTGGCTTTGTTGAACCTCATGAGATTCATAACGACTCATGCCTCAAGACTGTCCAGGTCCTTCTAGATGGCGTCTCTTCTCTCTAGAGTATCAACCACACCACACAGATTGGTGAGGGTGCAGTCAATCCCACTGTGTATGTCACTGATGGAACTATTAAATAGTATTTGTCCCAGTAAAGACCCTTGAGGGACACCCCTTGCTACTGGCTTCCACTTGGTCCCTGAGCCATTGTCTTTAACTCTTTTGATGTGATTATCCAGCCAATTCCTTATCCATCTAAGGGTCTATCTATCAAAATCATATCTCTTTAAAGGTAAGAATTTTATGGAGGACCATATCAAAGGCCTTACTGAAATCTACTATAGCATTAGTATAGTATGTTACTATCTAAGCTATACCAATTAGATATTATTTTAATGTTAGTCTTAGTAATATTTCTGTATGGTATGGTGGTAAAGTATATACTATAGTATAGTATATATGATAGCATGGCCCATAATGTCACACATGCTTCTGGCAAGGAGACCTTGCAGTGGAGCCGTCAGCTCTAGATACAGGACCCCAGATGTGCTGCAGATGTGACATCATGCTACACTTGTTTAAAAAAGGCAGTTACAGGGTCTGTGCTGTGGGGATGTGTCTTTCCCCAGGTGCCTTTTTTTTTTTTTTTTTCTTTCAAGTAAATGTAAGTGTATTGAAAGGGAAGTTTGGATTTTTAATGCTGGGGAGAAAAAAGTTGTTCTTGTGTTTATGTTTTGTGGGTGATTTGGTGTCCTGACCTGGGGCTCACTGGTGCAGAGCTGCTGATGGGTGAGGAAGGCAACATTTGTCCTCACCCTGCACACACCTAAGTGTATCCTTGGAGCAGATACATAGTATGAAACTCACTTTAGCAGTTGAAAAACACAGTGTGGGTTCTGGTATCAGGAAACCCCCTGAGTACATCCTGAAGGCCCTCATTACACAGATAGGACACCTGAAGCTGTACTTGGCGACACGCTGGGAAGAGGCTTTGAAGCTTTAATGGTGCTGCATAATTCAACTTGATCCAGCCATTGTTTCCTCCTTTTTATCCCCACTCTGAATCCATGCTGGGAGTCACCAGCCAGAAATGTCTTTTTATTATCATTCTTTTATTTTCCCATTGCTTTCCTGTTGCATATACAGTACTTAAAAATGAGATCACCTTCACGTCAGGCATGTACCATGTTTATTAACAGCAAAAAAAAGTATTATCTAGGCTTCACTCAAGAACGATTTACAGGATAAATAATTGTTTCAAATTACTTAAAAAAACCCCCAACAAAACCAAACAACAAAACCCCGAAGAATAAATTAATAACTTAAGTGATTAGCTGTCCACAGTGATTTGAAAACTTAATAGCCATTCAAACAGTGACACCACAAGAAGACACGTACTGTACAGTTTGCCACAGATTACTTTTGTCCTTCCTTCTACAAGTGGGAAAAAAAAAAAAATTAAAAATACTCCCCTTTAAGAACAGTCATAGGCTTTGAAACACACAAAACATTCCTGCGAATTGGTTGCTGACGCAATGGCTTCAAAGCCAGGGCTCTCACCCCCCCCTCGCAGCAAGTTAAGAAACAAATGGAGAAAACTACCCTAATTTGGCTGGGTCTGTTCCCACTCGATGCCCAAAGTCAATAGGGACCTGTTGACTTCACCAAGGGCTGGATTGAGTGGGACATAACTACTCTAAAGGTTTGGTCCTAACCCTATGGGATTCATCGGTGGGCTCCCCGTGGAGCCCAGGGTCCTGCTCCCTTTCCCTCTCCGTGATGTCCTTCAGCCACCATGTCCATGGCTTTCAAATGAAATGTGGTATTTTCAGGGTCAGTGTGCCAGCAGAAGGCGGAAACTGTGCAAATGGCTTTTCATCCACCACCCTTGCTCAGGAGAAAATCCTGCCAAGCTTTTTTCCACCTTCGTGATTAAGGATCAAGGGTTTTTAATGAGCTTTGCAGAGCGGAATGTACAGTGCCATGTGTGATGCTGGTCATGACAATGGGTAGCATCACATGCCATCCAGCTATTGCATGCAGATTCAGAACAGCTCTTTGCATTGCTAGATGTCAATTAATTATACCTGACAATGCATCTGTAAGTTGTGGAAATAAGTTCTAAAAATCTTCCATTTTATAAGCTGGAGAAAAAGCAGGATACAGAGTTCAAATGAACCCTCTCTTCCCACCTGAAGATGAAGTGTTGTGTCACCCAAAGAATGACAATAAAAGTGATGGTTTCTTATCTCCTGATACTGGGGCAAACCTCTCCCTTACAGTCAACCTGCTGGCCTACAAATGAACCTGTTACATGTTAGCACTGGGCTGCATCAAAAATTAAGAGCCTGCTGATTGGAAACAAGTCCATTGAGCAGCTTTTTTTATCTCAGGAGATGGAGCCATGTGGCTCAGCTTCTGCTCCAGATGTTGCTGGCTGGTGTTAAAATTTGGACACCATGTGCCAGGACCACCTGGCTCTGTATTGGCAAGGGAGAGAGTTGCTTGGTGACACTTTGCTACATATCAACTTTCCTCAAGAGCAGCCACTGAAGTAGCAACCTGATTAACAACACAACTCTAGGAGCTGCAAACAAGGAGACTGCAAGTATGAGACACCAAGGACAAGATGATGGAGAGATTAACTGCCCAAGACCAAGGAGAAATCATGTTCCAAAGGTACACTTCTCTACCTACAAAAAGCCATGTTAACAGCTGCAAGATTATGGCATACATGTGGGCAGGTTGGTGTTTTCTGGATATAGGGACTCACCAAGGACCCTAAACTGTTTTATTGGCCCTTATGATTTGATGCTGGACTGTTTCCTCTGATTTTTCTTGATTTTTTTTTTTTGATGGCCACATGTGTCCTCTGTCTGGAGTTGGAGTTAGGCTATGGTCTATGTTACAAGTAGGGCTTCTCCAACAGCACATCCAGACATCCCTCCAATGGGACACAAAGTGGGAGTGAGTGTCAACTTTCACATGGAATAGCAACATCACCCAGTGGGAAAGCATCAGCACATGACTTGAGAAAACCATCCTTTCTCTTGCCTCCTAGGACAGAAAGGTCAGACAGGACCTGGGAGCCTTTTAAACATCTTCCTACTGAAGTCCACTACCACATAAGACCTCAGCATAGCCCTACTCCTCCTAAGAAGCCATAGAATCATAGAATCATCTAGGTAGTAAAAGACCTTTAAGACCATCGAGTCCAACCATTAACCCTACTCTACCAAGTCCACCACTAAGCCATATCTCCAAGCACCACATCTATACAGCTTTTGAACACATCCAGGGATGGTGACTCAGCCACCTCCCTAGGCAGCCTCCTCCAATGCCTGACAGACCTTTCAATGAAAAAATTCTTCCCCATGTCCAGTATAAACCTCCTCTGGTGCAGCTTGAGGCCACTTCCTCTTGTTCTATCACTAGTTACTTGTGAGAAGAGACCAGTGCCTACCTCTCTACAACCTCCTTTCAGGCAGTTGTAGAGAGTGATAAGGTCTCCCCTCAGCCTCCTTTACTTCAGACTAAATATCCCCAGTTCCCTCAGATGCTCCTCATAAGACATGTTCTCCAGACACTTCACCAACTTAGTTGCTCTTCTCTAGACCTGCTCCAGCATCATAATGTCTTTCTTGTATTGAGGTGCCCAGAACTGCACACAGTACTCAAGGTGTGGCCTCACCAGTGCTGAGTACAGAGGGACAAACACCTCCCTGGTCCTGCTTGCCACACTATTTCTAATACAAGTCAGGATGCTGTTTGCCTTCTTGGCCACCTGGGAACTTTGCTGGCTCATATTCAGCTGCCCAGGCCCCTTTCTGCTGGACAGCTTTCCAGCCAAAGTGAGACAGCTCTTCCCCATATGCTCAAGGGACTGGGATGAGAGGGTGTAGGGGCTGGCATGGGGCTACAGAGAGCTCTGAGTCAATGTCTATCCTAAAAAATTTACAGTTTCAAGCTGTCCCCCAGTTGCTTGGAATTTGTGTTCCTGTCTTGGATGATATGGTCTGGACCAGCTATCCCTCTCCTGTGTGCAAGGGGTGGCCCCAGTGTGGATTAGGTCCCGTTGCTGGGGTATATGTCCTTAGGGGTGGAGCTGTGTCTTGCCACTTGGCTTCATGGACGGAGAAGAGGCCCCAACCCTGTTTCAGTTGCTACAGAGCTCTAGGCAATACCTTTGGCCCCTTCCCTCACATGGAGGAGTCTCTGCTTACACAAGGATAAAAAGGGGGAAGAGATGTCTCTAGTCCCACCCCTTGCTCCAAGTAGAGTCAGCTATGGTGTTGATCCAATCTGGTCTTGAGAAGGTCCAAGTATAGAGGTGGCACCTTCTGGGACAACCCTGTGAAGCCATGGCATAGATAGCTCATAGGAGCCCCGGAGCAAGGTGTTGCCCAGCATGTCTGGGTCCCCACCAGAATTCTGGTAAGGCTTCTCCTGTGCAGCTCATGACCAGGGCTCCCTGAAAGCCTGAGCACCAAGGAATCATGTTGTTGGGCAGTATGATCCCCTCAAAATTGAAGTGCCCTGGGTAAGTCATGAGAGAGGTGGGAGCTCCCCTTGCACCAGTGTGTGGCTTTTACAGAGCAAAACTCCACAACTCACAAATCTTCTCTATGTATCTGACTCAACACCCATGCCAAAGGAGCACATGGTGAGGATCAAGACTCAAATCTTGCTGGCAGACTCCCCTACTTTCTCTCCTCCCAGCATCACATTCCCCCATATATAACCCTCACCAGCAGCTGGTGGCCTTGAGTCCAAATCCATCTCAGTATCCCCAAATCAACCCAAGCCTTAACTACTGTGTGATTCTCTCTCTGGATTTGGCCCTATCTGCCAGAGACTCATCTTTGCCCTGGTGCAATCTGCACTCATAACTATTTTCTTTCTCCAACTTGACACTAAACCTAAGCCTGGCATCTATTTAGAGCTGGAAATGTGTTTCCCACCAAACACTCAAGTGTCAGTTCAGAACAAATCAGCTCCAAGGCAGCTCATGCATCTCACCAGGGGCAGGAACCATGAGCAGCAGTCACACACTCACAGTCAAGGATACACACTTCTGGAGAGTTCTGCCTTTAAAACCACTAGATTAGTGAATTTAAAGCATGGGGAGAGCTTTGAGCCATGGCCCTGGTACTTCATAAAACAAAATATTGAGGTCATGATTCCCATTCCACAGACAACCCTTCTCCTTGAGCATGCGTGCACACTTGAAAGCACATCCCTTCTCTTAAATGGGGCCACAGAGCTGAAAATCAGTCTCTGATGTGAAGACTCAAGCCAGTTTAACTGCAGTTGAATCATTTGCAATATTTTCAGCTTCGTAAAATACCTATTTCTAACAAAAGAGTCAGTCATACTTGAGCATCCAAGTATAGAGTGGATGTGATAAACCCAGTGCCTTCAGGACAAAGTTCTTGGCAGTCTGTGTAATTAATCCAGCTGCTTTTCAATATGGTTTAAGACTAAATACTGCACAAACACTAATCATCAGGGACTGCTGTAATCAGCTCGGCAACCATCAGGAATGACTATTTCCATTGCAGCCATTGATTACTTAACGGCTTTCAGGGGGAGTTGATACTGTCATGTCTATATTGCAATGAATAGAGTCTATGGGCTGCTACTTAGTTTGGAGGGCCCTTTTACTTGGTACTTAACAGGGAAAGAAATGGAGGAATATATCTGTTTCTGGGAAAACACAGGCCTCCCTGCAAAGCAGAGAGGGATCAGCAACCGGCAGTTACAAATTGCAGTAGCAGTTGCTACTTTTGGGATGTTCTGGTCCTTGGTTTGCCAAATGCCAAGAGCCACATACTGGGGATACTCATTAAAGAAGATCATCAAAACAGGCAATCTGGCCACGGGAAAAGAACTATCCCAGGCCAGTGCTTGCCCTGTGAACAGAGATTTGTGGGATGTGGGGAAAAGGAATAGTTTCTCCAGTACCATGAAGGACTATTCCAACCTTAATTAATGTTTTGGATTAACTGTGGGAGTGGCCACTGGATATACCTAGTCCCAGAACAGAAACCCAGGGCATGGACTCAGCAGAATGCACCCCAACCCATTGTATTGTCTCCTAATCCACTGTACCATCAGAAATGACTACTGTTGGGTACTTTTGGGACTTGTTGAGCTCCCCTTCTCCCAGGTGGAGAAAAAGACTCAATCTGAACATGGGCTGTGACTTGATTGCTCCAGGGTTTTGGTCCTGTTTGAGATATTTTAGCCTAGAGCTGGGCTTGGTTGCATTTCAAGAACAGTTGTCCTGAGAGAGACCCAAAGCTGCATAAAGAGATATTCCCAAAATTGTTGCTGCAACCCACTCCAGAGGTGGCTGCCTTTTACTGTGAGAGAAGGAGAACAGCACAGTTTTGGCAGGGAAATACATCCAGCATGCACCACTTCCTTTGTATCCATCTAACAGTTTAGCGGTTGAAATAGGGAAAGATCAGATTCCCACTTGAGTCACATTTGCTTTTTGGTGGGAATGGGAAGCTTGTTCCCAGCCAGGTGAGTGTACACTTCAGTGGGCTCTGGACTGGCCCCAGCGTTTCAGTCTCCCCTGAGATGCAGTGATGAAAGGGGCTATAAAAATACAAAGCACCGTACTCTGGTCTTCATTTCATTATCTCACCATGCAAGCGTGCAAGCCCCCAGTAAGAGGGAAAGGCCCTTGCAAGCTGTAACACACTCTCTGACCTTTAGAAAGCATCTGGCTGTGCAAAATCTTTCCCTTTGGGTATTTTTTTTTTCTCCTAGATGATTGTTATTTTTACCACGTGCATTAAGATATTTGCTTCATTATTCTTGCAAAAGGCCAACACTTCAATGTCTTAAAAGGGCTGTCAGAGCTTTTCTATTAATATCCTTCCCTTTCATGGCATGTGAGAAGAAAATACAAACAAGTGTTGGAAGTTCAAGATTTACTTTACCAGCATGCAAGCCTTAAGGGACTGGTATCCTATACCTGTGTCGGTGATGTGTGGCCATTTCCAAACTCAGACCAAGATTAAACAAATGTGCTAATGCTTAAGCATCAATAATCAATATAGCTTTGTGGTGTTGGTTGAACATAGAGCCTGTGGTGCTGGGAGGAGTTCAGCTTGCAGAAAGAATAGCTCCAGCTTTTTAATAAATATTATTACCTAATCTTTCTAATGTCTCTTTTGTTTGTCTCTTGGTTTGTGGTTGGCCTGTTTATTGGTGTCAGCACCTGCTGTCTGGCAATCAGGCTGCTCCATGGCAATCATTAGTCTTTCCTGTTTTCAAGAGATCGCAAATTATTATCTCTGCAATAAATTGTCTCTTCCTTCTTGGCTCTCTGCACCCAGCAGCTGCCTGGGGAGCAATCCCAAAGCCTGGACGTGTCAAGGATGCTGGCAAGGATTAACAGCAGATTCCCACCCATAATTAGAGCCTAGGGTTGTTAAGGACAACAAGCCTCATTTCTGTGTTGAAGAAACACTGCTGAAGATGGGGAGAAAATATCTAGTCCAGCCCTCTGCACCCACCATGAACCAACCATAATGCTACATTAAAGCCAGTAGTGAAACACCTTGCTCTGAGTCCCCTGACCAGCCTTTTCCCAATTCTAGGGCCTCACCACCAACCAACATTTCAATTACCCTATTCCTTTTCTCCAAAGTACATCCCACCAGACCACCTCACCCAAGACCAGCCTCTGCAGTACAGCATCCACCTTCTCCCAGCCCTCGCAACAGACTTCTACTCCCTTCTTGTCCCTCATCCTCATGTCAGTCCAGATACACAGTTGCCTCCCTCCACCCCTCATACTCAACCATGCTGCTTCTCATGACGGCCACAGGTGTAGGACTCTCACTTTATGGGCTTTTTTTTCAGTGCCACAAAGGACAGATTTTGGTTCTTAAGGCCAGATTCACAGGCAGTTGGTTTCAGATAGGCAGAAGGTCAAGGCTTAAATTTTGCCATCCAAAGCCAATCTCTCCAGCCCATTGCCTTTGAGAGATGGTGGGGAGCATCAACAGCAGAAGATACCCCAATAAACTTGGCTGTTTTGCATATGCATGCATGTGTGTGAGCAGGTGCTGGCATATACATGTGTGTATGATAGGGCAAGTTCTGGGCTTCTATGTTAGCTCAATGGGACAGTTTGGATGTTCTTAAAGCTCCTGAAGAATAACCAAAACCAAAAACATGGGGGCTGTCCCACCAGGAGAAGAATAGCTCTCAGAATTTTTGAACATATTATTTACAAGAGATGAAACAAGGAGAGTGATTGCAAAAGGAATGATCCTAGCTTAGTTTTGGGACTGGAAGGAGGCAGAGGAGTGGGGAATCAGAGCTGGGGAATGATGTCCTGTGAGAGATGCTGCAAACCTGCATGGGATGGTTTGGGTGTATGGTATGGAAGAAGATGGAGAGAGATGAAGAAGTGTTAGCACATACAAGGTGGCTTTAATAGCTGTAAGCAAAAGATGTGTAGGGTGAAACCTGGTATTGCTAAGTCAAAGTTCCTGGATAGTGCATCCAGCAGCTAAAGCACAAACCTAGCCACCGAACATAGTTGGTCTTTATCACTGGCAAACAGTATCTGCCAAGTCTTCCCCTGAAATTAAGTTTCTTTTTGACTTAAAAGAAAAAATCTATAATGAAGAACCCCCCCTCCCCTTCACAGACAAGTCTTAGAAATCCAGCCCAAGTGGAGCTGGCAGCCCAGTGGGGCCTCAGCTGGGGAAAACCACCAGGACTTTTGCCTGTTTCGATGCCTGTCCCAGGCTCTACTGCTTCGTGCTCTTGGTGGGCTCCGAGGACTGCCGTACATCAGTCCACTCCTGCATGGTGCTCTGAAGTGCTTGTGTCTTCTCCTTGTCCACTTGCACGTAATCAACCTTCTCATCTGAGGCGACCGATGAGGTGGAGGGCTGCGGGGAGGAGAAACAAGGCCATCACCTTGTCAGTCATCAGCTGCCTGCTCGCCCATCTAGCCCCTTCCCACAGCAGCACTGCAGCTGCTACAAGTCCACCAGCACCTCCCCTGTTTTCTTGAAGACTTCACAGCTTATCACCCTCTCTCTATCCTCTCAAAGGATCTTGGATGAAGGGTTTCAGTCCATTCTGCATTATGCTTGCATGACACCAATGCTGCAGTGGGAGAGTAGGAACAGCACCTGGGTGTCTACACAGAATCATATAATCACAGGATGGTAAGGGGTTGTAACGGACCTCTGAAGATCATCTAGTCCAACCCCCCTGCTAAAGTAGGGTCACCCAGAACATGTTGCCCAGGATTGTGACCATGCAGGTTTTGAATCTCTCCAGAGAAGGGGACTCCACAACCTCTCTGAACAGCCTGGTCCAGGCTCTGACACCCTCAAAGGAAGAACATTTTTCCTTCTGTTCAGATGAAACTTCCTTTGTTCCTGTTTGTGCCCACTGTCCCTTGTCCTGTCACCTGGCACCACTGAAGAGAGTCTGGTGTCATCCTCTTGACACCCACACTTTAGGTATTGATGAACATTGAGAAGATCCCTCAGTCTTCTCCAGGCTAAACAGCCCCAGGTCTATCAGCCTTTCCTTGTAGAAGACATGTTCCCATCACATCATCATCATAGCTCCCACAAGACTCTCTCCAGTAGTTCCCTGTCTCTCTTGAACCGGGGAACCCAGAATTGGACACAATACTCCAGATGTGGCCTCAGTAGGACAGAGTAGAGGGGAATGAGAACCTCCCTTGACCTGCTGGCCACACATTTCTTAATGCACCCTTCATGGCAGCCATAGGACATAAATGTATGGTTGAAAATGTGTTATCTGATTGCTGATACTGCAAATTCAGCATTGAATCTTGCTTATTTTCTTGTAAAGAACTCAAGAACTCTTATGGATACACATAAAATCCTGCTTCCATCCCTCTTAGCTGTGCTGACTCTACACACCTATGGCACTAGATTATTTTAATCCCCAAAACAACCAATATATTTGCAGGTTCACCCAGGAGACCTGCTGAGGAAGAACAAGATAAATTTTCTGTACTTTCTTGAGTCCTGGAACTTTGCTTCTACAACCACTTCAGAGGAGCTCCAGGTGCTTGCAACTGAAACTAGATGAAGATTTTAATGGTCTAAAATCACCTTTCCAGGTTGGGATATAATTTAAATAGGTAATACCTACAGAAATATTGCTGGACAGAAAGAAACAATTAAGGGACAACTGTCAAATAATAAAAAGACTTAACCAGTGGGATGCTTTGCCTAGGAAACAAGGCAGTGCTTGAGAAAGTCAAGGCCAACTCACAGGTGGTTACCACAAAGCTATATAAGATGCCTTGTACTTCACCGTCTCCTCACTCAGGTGTTGCTTTGCCAGTGCCTTCTTCCCCCTCCCAGCTGGCTCAGGGTGACAACCAGCAGGACCTGCCTTTGATCCCTCCCCACCCCAATCTGTCACACCTGGATGTCCTCTTTATCTTGGTATGTGGCCTTCCTGGGGAAGCTGTGAAATCTCCATCCCAGGAGACTTTTAAGCCTTGTCTGTCACCTCAGGAGACATGGTTTCCTTTGGATGTGTGGATGCCCTGGGGTCCTCCCTTGCCCTATTTTCTTATGATTCACTTTAAGATGGTGTTTGTCTCCTCTGTGTATGAACCTGAAAGAAAAGTCACCAACATCTGGGTCTTTAGGAACTTCCCCTTCCACATTTCCACATGACACTTGGCAGTCATTCCCATTCCTGACCCATCTTATCCATACAGCAATTTTGAACCAGGCAATGGCTTTATCAACTCACCATAAGACAGCTTTTAAACATCATCTCCACTTTTTGAAAGCAGTTTGTACTTTTCTTGCCAAACTGGCACCATTTAAAAGCACCTTACTGGCAGGAGACAGGTGCCTAGCATTTTCTGAATGAGCTCCTGAAAGTACCTAAGGTAGAAAACCTAAGTCTGGTTTTGGTGGACCTGATTCTGAAGGAGGAAAAAACCAATTCTGATATTTCTTGGGCTAGGTCCCAACAGCTTTTGAATATACAATCTCCAGCTGAATGTCTGGTCCAGCACAAAACCTACAATCTCCAGCTGCATTTGTGGTATTATCAACATCCCTGAACGCCTGCACATCTAAGCTTCTGCTAACACTTCCAGCAAGGCCACAGACATGCAACAGAGACTGAGCCTGACCTAGAATAAATATAGCAGCAGATCTGCAGGAAAAAAATCACACCTCTGAGCTTACCATACCACTCACCAACCCTGCCTGGGGCTTTGGACCATGTTGTTGCACATGTGCAAAAAAACCCTTAAAAAAAAATGCATCGCTATTAATTAGAAGTTTATAAAAATTCCTTGTACCTTTCTGTGTGGCCCTGGTGAGCTTGGCTGGAAGTCCAGGGCCAGATAATCCACACTCCCCGAACTCTTTTTAGGTGCTGGGCTGTTGGTGCCACTAGGAACAGGAGAAGCAGAAATGGGGTTTTGCTAATGCAGGGAAGAGACAGGAGAGATAACAAGGATTAAAATGGAAACAAGTTTTAAAAAATGGAATTAACACAAATCTGGCAATGAAATGCCTCAGTGACATTTTAAAAAGGTGTCCCAGTCTGAATATTTGTTCAGCTGCCTCTCTGGGATCAAGGTGTGCAGAACAGCTGGGAAACTTTATATGTTATATATTGTGCTAACAAATATTTCAAGCTCATACTCTTGATTTTATGCATTGGAGCAGTTCTGCTGCCTTTGTACTGATTTTATTTACATGCCTGACATCAGAAGTGAGCTTCAGCATTTTCCAGGAACCACACCTCAGCGAGGTCAGACCAGCTCTGGGATCTTCACTAATCACAACCATGCTGCACAGATTTCCTCTACCCTCTTTAGTTACACAGACTCAAAAATATGCCTCAAGTCAACAGCTTTGCAAAGAGAGACAAAATCCCCTCCCTGTAAGCCCTGCCACTCCCTGCTGCTGCTCTGATAGCCCCTGCCCTCCACACAAATATGATGTCAGCAGCTAGTAGGGAAAAAAAAAATCTGAAAAAAAATCAACTTAAGTTAAGAAAATAGTATACATTTTATTGCCTCTTAATTCCTGGCAAAGTAGGTGATATATGTTCCTGCTGTTATATACAGTTAAAACTCCAATAGGATGTGTCATTTTAAGAATGAAAGCCACTGTTCCATGCATGTAAGGTGATGTACACCACATTCATCACAGTACTATCTGAGCACTTCCATGTCATGAGCTAAGAATGTGTATGTCTTGCCAGGACCATGTATCTTAGGTGTGGGGCCCTTACCATTGCCACGTAGTTCTCTTCACTGTCTCCTGAGTCAGTGCTGGTGATGCTCTGGGAGGAGACAGGGCGACAGTATTGCAAAGAGCCGGCATTGAAGGTCTGGCTGTAAGGACAAGGGTCAAGGTGTTAATGATGATTGTAGGTGCTGCTTGTCCATTCCCAAGGAGGGATGGGAGAAGACAGCATCTGATGCCTCTGAACAACGCTATGCTCAGATCTGGGGACTGGCCAAGAAGAAGAGATGGTGGCATTAACCTGACCTTCTTATAGTTCAGAAAGTACTGGGTTTGGTCTTCTTGTTCTGTTTTGGCTTTTTGGTTTTGTTTGGTTGGTTGGTTTGGTTTTTTTTCCCCCTAGGATTTTGAAATAATACCTTGCTTCCCATGTACCTGTAACTCTCTTGCTATGGGTTACATAAGTCCATACAGGTCCATTAAATTTTTTATCTCCCAGGAAGTATTTGATTATGGAGGATGCAGGGCCAGCCTCAGTGAAGTTTCTCAACTCCAGCCTCACCACAGCTCCAGAATTTGTTTACCCTGCAGGGCCCTATCCAAATTTTTTGCTGGAAAACAAAACCTCCAAGGCATTGTCTTGCTTTCAATTGGCCAAATCTAATTATACAGAATAATATAATGCAATCAGAGTCTGGCATTAAAGCTTGTGTCTTGAAAAGCTATTTGTAGCCTTGCAGTAAAGGCAGGGTCATATGATTAGCTGATAAGGGAAAAATCCATTAACTTCTCCAGCGTTGGACATCTTGTCAATCAAGCCCCTCTAGTTTCCTGGTGCAGTGATTTCAGCACACAGCCCTCATGCCCTGCAGTCAGTCTCCACACAATCCAATTTATTAGGGGAGTCATAGCAGCCAAGCTTTGCTTCTGCCTTTCACTGAACAGCATCAGACCATGAATTAGCAGCAGAACTGGAATCGTGCAAATCCTCTTATTTTTGGCTGGCAGACTTTGCTCTGAAGTGCTTTGGTTTCATTTTGCAGACTTCCTTCAGGCTAGGCTTTGCTTTCAAGGCAATCAAAACACAGTTTGGTCAGCCCCCGTGACTGTCACCCTGAGTTTGGAGGCTGCAGCAGTTTTTTTGAGGGGAGAGCTGGATGTGAAATCATGCCCTGCACCCCCAGTGTGGCCAGGTTGGTGTGTCTCAGCTGGGTCATGAGTCGTAGGTCACAGGTCCTGCATCAGAGCCACCACTCTCCAGGAGCTGTCAGGTCCCAGAAATAGGAAATGTCTTCAAGAGTTCTTAATTATCTGCTCTTCCACATGCTGGCCTTTCATGTGAAATCTCAACCTAAATTAATTTATCTTCTTGCCACCAGCTGTGAAGAGGGCAATAAGACTCTGGCTCTTGCAACACTTGACTAAACTCATGAGGGAACCAAGAGAGGAGCCCCTGTGCTTTGACAGCATCTGACCCAGATCCTAAGTCTGGCCACGATGGGACCAAAGAAACACTTGAGCCTCACATCTCCATGGTGTGACGGGATATTTTAAGGTGTTGGGCAAAGTGGAATTTCATCCAGTGTAGATGTTTGCATGGAAAGACATAGCTCTGCAGCTCCTGTTTTGAAAATTGACAAAGAACACAATGAGAGCTGAAGGGATCATCTGGTTTTGGGGAAAATTTGGGTCTGCATACAAAGTTTGGGCTCACTTCTAGCTTAATTCAAGATGGCTCATGAAAAACATACCCTCTAACAAAGATAGATGGTGGGCCAGGTGAAGCCTCTGCAGCAAGTGGAGGCAGAAGACAGCTGACATCCTCCTTATGTTCAGCCAGAGACATTTAATCCATGACAGAGTTGACAGCATGTCTACATGCATCCACCAGCAAGAGTGAGACCAGAGATCTGCTGTCAGAGCAAAGCAAGAATTCATATCCCAACTGTTACTCACCTTGGCCTGGACCAGGATTTTGTGACTGGCGATTTGAAGGGAAGCTCATCGATGACACTGTTGTTCCTCAAGTCCAGTGGTGATGGCTTTGCTGGGGAGGGAAAAGCCTTTATTCAGTGGCAGCATGTTCCTACAATTCAGCATCCATGACTGGCTTGAAAGGGTCCCCAGCAAATTCCTGCTTGCTTCCTGTTCTGATAAGCAGCTCCCCAGCCCTCCTTGCTGATGACAAATATCCCCAACCAAAATCCCTGCACTCATTTACACCAGGACTGGGGGAAAAGTGAATTCTCCTTCTCACCCACAGCCTCAAAGTGAATAGGTGGTCCCAAAAGTGGAATGTGCTTCCCAGGGAATGGAGATCTGCTAAAAATGCCCAAACTCCAAAGTATAATAAACCCATTCATTAGGGAGTTGTGATGACCCCTTAGACAAGACCAGGCTCTGACTGTCCTGAGCTGTCTCCAAACAGAGTGTTTCCCCACAGATAATGGGAAGGACATCTGCAGGGTAACATGAAAGCTCTTCTCATCACAAGTGGTTCCTCAGGTGGAAGAGAAGACCAGTGTGCTTCAGCCCCAGCCTAGCATATTGATGGGATTAGTTGCTGACACCTTAATGATGGAAGACCTCCTCCTCAGCATCTGCTTGGTGTCCTGTCAGGCAATGGTCTGGGGAAGGATTTGGAGGATGTAGGCAAAGCTTTAAGGAAAGAGGTGTCTAGATCCATCCAGTAGAGAACAGTAGGAGAAATTTCAGTCATCTGAATACCAACACAGAGATTTTGAAGCAGAGCACAGGGAGGAGTGAAGAGAAAGGGGTGACATCCTGCCTGTGACATGTATCTCCTGTAGAGGCCAGGTAGGGTTTGAGATAGGCTGTTCAAGAACCATGAAATCTGCATTTGCAGCATAGTTCTCCTGAAAGAGGAAGGGGATGGGGAAGATCTGAAGGTCTGACTAGGCTGCTGGTAGAAAAGCACACTCTATATAGGACTCTACTGAACGTGCACAAGATGACAAATGCAGTCCAAAGTATTACAAGAATAGAAAGGTTCCTGGAAAGATATGCCCACAAAAAACTGTTCTCACCTTTCCGGTTGGGTTTGAGGTTGCGGTTGACTGGCGGGGGCTGAATTTCACTCAACTGTCTGTGGCACTGCGCCATGGCTCCTCCTTTATGCACAGGAAGGGTGGCTGAGGACAATCCCACCAGGTCAAAGTGATGCGGCCCAGGGCTCATGGGGATGTAGAGACTTTGGGCATTGTCGTTGTTTTTTTCCGAGTGGATCAGGGGAGAAGAACTGGGGTTCATAGGGACATAGTTGTCCTCGGAGTCGGTACTGTGGGAGCGGGCCACTGCTGCCTTGGCTTGCTGGGGAACAAGTGGAAGGAGGTGCTGTGAGCACCAGACACTGCTCAACCCCACCCCACTATCAACCTCATTATCACCCAACACACACTTGAGGTGGGACCAGATCTAAAATCTCAACACGGAGGGATGGGAGGTCTATTCCCTCCCTGGTGATCAGTTTGCACTGAGAGGGTCCATGTGCAGTCTTTCCAAGACATTGCAACACCCTGAGTTCAGGGAAAGGTCTTAATCGTTCAGACTTGAGCTTCTTCTCATGATCAGAGGGATCTGCAGAAGCATACTTAACCTGCAAAGTCATTTTTCCCTGGGCTCTGGCCATGACTAAAATGCAGTATGAAATGTTTCTTTAATGTCATTTCCAGCTCAGGAAATCTTAGAAAGCTCACAAAAGAGGCTGTTCTGGCAACACATCAAAATTCAGCTCAGCAGCATCCCAGGTTTTGGAGAAGCCAAACTGGGAGCTTTTTTGGGGGTCAAAGCTCCAGGCAGATACACCCTGTGGAAGCACCCAAGCAAAGCTCTACAGGCCACCATGGTTTTAATTGAAATCTGTAATAAACCCCTTCTTTTCTTGACTTAGCTTTTCAGGACTGGGCTGTGAGGTCCCACCTTGAACTGACTTGCCTCTGAATCTATAAGGTGCAAACTGTGCTTATATCATGGTGGCTGATGCCAAGGCCAACTCACCAGGTAGGAGTTGTACCCGTCATTCATTGACTCGACTGACTGCATAGCGCTGCTGCGTCCATGCTGGGGGTATTCGTACGTCTCACAAGAAGAAGCTGCAACACAACCACAAATGTACATGTCCCAGTGCACATGCTAATAAAAGGGGCCCCCGAAAACAAAATTTGGGTACTGGGAGGGTGGTATCTATTTTTGAGGATTGAGACACAGTGGGAAGATGTAGCTTTTAGCTCATCACAGATTCCTGGCTATGTTCCCTCCAAATTAGCATTTTTGATGCATCAGTGCAACTGTGCGTGCTGCATGGACCTAACCTGTTTCTGTCAAAGTGCTGGAAAATCCCAGGGGTGAAGACGTTGTATAAGGTAGAATATGGTGACACAACTGGGTTGAGGGAGAGCTCTGTTACAGCTCGCTTGGCAGATGTAAGGGTTGGCAGCCTCTGGTAAGGGGAGGATAGGGTGATAAGCTCATAGACTGGTCTATTTAAAGCTGAGCATGGGTCTGATCTTAGCCTAAATGTTGATATTTAGTTAGAAGGAGGTGGAAGAGGCATTTCAGGGACCTGTCTGTTTCATTTACAGTATGTTTTCTCTCCAGCCACCTCTTCTGAGTTATTTTGAAGCTGTCTTATCCTAGGCACAAGATCTGGAAAGAACAAGCTCATCCATGGCCCACATGTGGACCACGGGAAGGGCATCTCTGCTGCACTGGATGTATTGGGTCTTGGAGATGTGCAAAATCATGTTCTTGTCTGGTGAGCAAAACCAAGGTAGTTCCTGGCTGAAGTGCATTCTGATAACCCTGGTTATGAACTGAACTAAATGAAAGCTAAAAATGGCCAAAATCATAAAAATCTAGTGAAGGGCTGCACAGGCAAGCATATTTGGGGTTTTGGTTCAAGGCACAAAACAGCCAAGAGCCAGCTGAGCAGCTCAAGTGTATCAAGCCCTGGGGATGCCTCTCCATGCCGGCTGCATACAAAAAGCAGGGCCAGATCCTCACCAGAGAGACCTTCTTTGTATTTGACCTTGTGGCTGATGTCAACAGCCCCCCAGTCCTACCACAACCCAAAGACACCACCCCATTCAAGGCTGCTAGAGAGAACAAAGCCATGCCCTGCTCTTCATCCCCATATTCACCTCGGTGCAGCCTGCTGTTCTCCACGGCTGGCAGTGTGTTTCTCCGGGGAATGGTGGCTGCCATGGGGGCCAACCCTAAGCTTTCACTAGGTTGGGGCCGCTGGGGTGGGCTGCCCCAGCGTGGCTCCGTCTGCCCAGGTTTTGGGGGCCGCGGGGGTGGTGCAGCAGGCGAGTCACTGGCGGCCACAGCCAGAGTGTTGTGGTTCTTGTCCAGTGTAAATGTCCTGGGGATTTGGTAGATGGAGAGTGGTGTGGCAGGGATGTCGTAGGAGTCTGTGGAGAGCTCCCCAAACTCCTTGCATAGGGTGTTGTTGGGAGTCTTGTAGGTGTAGACTTCCTCATTATCTGTTTCAGAGCTGGTGAGGCTCAACTTGGTGTGGGTGTAAGAACCAAAGGCGCGTGGGAGGTCGTACGCACTGTCCCTGAACTCTGAGTTGTGCCGGCTGGGTTTCGGCAGGCTGTAAAAGCCATGGAGCTGCCCACCAACCCCATTCATGCAGTGCCCATTGCCCTGCGAGAGCTTCTGGACTGCTGTGTCGCTCCTCATGAGGAAGGTAGACCTTGTGGCTTGGGAGAAGCTGGCGCTCCTGCAGAGGAAGGGGAGAAGGGGGCTTAGATGGGGGGACAGCTGGTCCCTGCGTTCACCAAGTTCTGATTACCCCATTTGCCAACTTTCCAATCCCCACTGCTCAAGCCCAGGGTGACAGGAACATCTCAGACCTCTCCAAATGTGTCCACAACCAATTTTGTCCTGAAATACTTTCAAAATGACCCTGTCATGAAGTGGGAGGTATGTGCACCCAGCTCCACTGTAGGGATACAGGCAGGAACAATTCAGACATAAATTGCTCCAAATGGGCAATTTTCACAACAGCTGAGAATGACCCAAGACATGTCTGCAAAGATCCACCCCATCAGCATCATCATCATGCATCAGCCACCTGTCTGCAGTGCAGGAGGGAGCCTTACTCTCACCTCTGCCTTGACAATGTGTTTGAGAGGGACTGAAAAATTCCTGATGGGGATTATTTCAAAGCCTCAAGCCATGCCACCACCCTACCCTCTTGCAGGTCAAGCCCTGGGGTGGTGAGGACAGTCCCTATCTGGGATTTGAGGTTTGCAGCCCTGATCCGTAGGGGAGGAAGAATGAACCTCAGGGATGAATTCAGACTTATAAAAGCCCTTGAGACGACCAGGGTGAGCAGAGCAGTGTGGTCACTTGCTAATGATTCCTCAATTTGTATTGAGGTCATGCCTGGTGTCACCAGCCAGAATGGAGGGAGAGAAAGAACTGGGGAGACCTTGGTCCTCTAATGACTGCTCATTAGCCACCACTACTCCACTGATTCCTTTCAAAATGTTTCATGTCCTGTTTTTTCCCTCCCACTGCTTCATCTTTCAATGATCCAACATTGCAGAAGATCATGAACTCCAAGGGCTTGGCTTTCTGTACCTGTAACCTCAGCAGATGACATTTTCTTGAGTCAGAGGATGATTGAATTAGCCACTTGGGACTTTTCTCTCTCCTATCCTCAACCTCTGCCACCACAAAGCAGTTTTCCATCCCACAAGACTTGGGGTACCAATGCTGTGGAAGTGCTGGGACATAAGGTCAAGACATGGCAGAGCTGAATGTAGGTGGTGACAATGCCTTCCTCTGAGCTGTCTGAAGCAGTGTTGAGGAAGAAAATGCAGGAAAGCTCCAAAGAAGGGTTAGCATGCCATGAAGAGCTAATGCATATACACCAGGATAGGGTGAAAGGTAGCCTTGGGCTGGGTCTTTTTTGCTCGCATTGGTACAACCACATATGGGCAGGATTTTGGGGACCACATGATTGCAGCCATAATGGGCTCAGCCAGTCCCATTTAAACATCTCCCTGTGGAAGAGAGTCCTGCCTTGTATCAATTTCACTAGGAAAAAGTGAAATGGTTACGAGGCAGGGGTGTTCCAGTTGCAGCAAATCACTGGGGCAGTGCCAGCCCTATGGAAAAAGCTGGAATATACTGGTTTGCACCTCTCTGGCTGGGCTGATGTTCTGCAGGGACACTGGGGACTCTGTTTCACAGAGCCAGCACGAGATGGCGCTCAGAAATCGGCCTTATTTGGGGAATAAAACAGTGATGCTGCGATATGACAAAACAAATCCCTGACGCCTTTGGAGCTCAGTCTGCCCAGGAGATGTTTGGGATCTGGCAGGGTCCTTTCGGCCAAGGACTGGAAGCATCTCATGGGTTAATTATTCAGCATCAGCTGCCAATTAGCTACTATTACCCTCATTTTATGGATGAGTAAAGTAAGAACTCCGGAGCTGAAAGGGGAGGGATTCCCATCAGTCCTGCAGCCTGGCCCTGTGCACTGGGCATTGATCAGGGTGATAATTTCTGGCCCAGTTGTAGAAGCTGCTGCTGGCCAGCTTGCTACTGCCCACCAAAGCATCAGTGCTTGATCTCTCCTCTGCTGGGTCCCAGCCATTCTCAGGCTCTCAAAGGGTGGCTTTTAGGTATCTTCACAGCTGGAGTGTCACAGATTTTTTTAAAAACACTGTTCCATTAACTCCATATGAAGCTATTTTTTTCTGAGCCTTTTTCTGTTGTTTTTTTAGGTAAGGAAAGGCAGCTGAAGCAGGAAAGCCCAGTGGAGGCTGCAGTCCAGGCTCTGCTCTCACCTCACACCAGCTGGGCTTTGACTGCCTCTCTCTTCTCAACAGTCCTATGAGCCAAAACTCTCACACAAAAAACACCTCCTCGCTGTTTAAGGCAACCAGCTGGGTCCAAAGGCAGAGAGCTGTTGGTCACTCAGAAATACCACACCATGCACCATGAGCTTTCAAGGAGCCCAGGGAGCTCTAGAAGGGATGACTGGCAGAGTGGTGGAAACCCTGCCTATCCCAATTAGTGCCCTGTCTAGAGGATCACAAAGTGGTTGAGATTGGATGGGACCTCTAGAAGTCTTCTGGTCTAACTCCCCTTTCTCAAGTAGGGCCACTAGAGCTGGCTGACCAGGACTGTGTCCAGGTGGCTTTTGAATATCTCCAAGGATGGAGACTCTGCAAATTCTCTGGGCAACCTGTGCCAGTGTTCAGTCACCCTCACAGTGAAAAAGCATTTCCTGATGTTTGGAGGGACCCTCCTGAGTTTCAGTTTTTGCCCATGGCTTCTGGTCCTGGCACTGGGCAACACTGATAAGAGCCTGACTCCATCCACTTTGCAACTTTGCATCCTCCCTGCAGGTGTTTATATACATGGATGAGGTCCCCCTGAGTCTTATTCTCTTCTTTCTCCTCTCCTCTCCTCTCCTCTCCTCTCCTCTCTTTTCTCAAGTTCATGCTGTCTCACATTCAACTTGGTGTTCACAAGGACCCCAAAGCCTGTGCTTGGGGTTGTTCTGGCCTAGGTGCACAAATTTACACTTCTTGAAGTGTTGAACTTCATGAGGTTCCTGACATCCCATTTCTCCATCCTGTTGATACACCCTTTGGTGTATCAGTATCACCCTCTGGTATATTAGCCACTCCTCCCAGCTTGGTGTCATCATCAAACTGACTGAGGGTACAGTCTGCCCCATGATCATTAATGAAGATGTTAAACAGGACAGGACACAGTATTGAACACTGGGGTACACTGATAGTGACTCGCCTTCAACTGGTCTTAGTGCCACTGATCACCACCCTCTAGGTCCAGCCATTCAGCCAGTTTTTAATGCAACCCAGAAAACCAGGAGAGTCGGGACCTCAGGAGATCATTACACTGACCTCCTCGTCCTCCCAGCCACGATGAGATAAGACCATCCCTTAGGGCTTTCTCTGTCTTAGTTTTGCAGACCTCCAAGGATGGAGGTGGGTTGAGCCACTCACGCCCAGACCCCACTGGGTCCCTGAGGTTTGCTCCCAAGGGGGCTACAATACCTTGCGGTTTCTGACTTTCTGCTCATACACTGGTGGAGGAAAAGGTAGTCCTGGGGGGCACTGGCAGACAGGGTGCTCTGGAGGTGACTGGCAGGTGAGTCAAAAGTGAACAAGGTGGGCTGGCTGGAGTGGGATGGTGCTGAGGACTTGCGCTCTCGTAGCAGGTGGTGGCTGGCACTGCTGAGCTCTGCTGGGGAGGACCGTGGTGCATGATTCATGGAGGCAATGGTCCTCAGGGTGTCTGTGAAGGGAAAAAAAAACACCTGTGAGCAGCTGGAAACAGTGACCCCACATCCTGTGTTCCTGGAATTTTCATTACTTCAGTGGTCCAGCACTTATGGAGGTCAATGGGGTTTACTTATGGCTCTGAGTGATGCACTCAGTAGCAGGGACCTCTACTTGGAGAACAAGCAACTATAGGTACCATGTAAGAAAATAAATATTTTAGAATATTTTGTAATTTTCACAGAACCACAGAATCACAGAATGGTAGGGAGACCCCTACCAACATGGAAGAACCCTCTGTAGATCATCTCGTTCACCCCCCCTACTCCAGCAGGGTGACCCAGAGCAGGTTGACCAGGATGTCATTAAGGAGGGTTTTGAATCTCTTCAGATAAGCAGACTCCACAACCTGTCTGGGCAGCCTGGTCCAGGCTCTGTCATCCTCATAGTAAAAAAGCTTTTCCTTATGTTCAGATTGAAGTTCCTGCATTTCATTTGGTACCTGTTGCGCCTTGTCCTGTCACTGAGCACCACTGAAAACAGTCTGTCCCCATCCTCTTGACACCAGCCCTTTAGATATTGATAAGCATTGAGAATATCCCAAAAATATCTCATATTTTATAGTTCAATCATATTTTATCACATGCTTTGTGGCTTTCATGGATGTCTGGGGGACGTCAGTACAATTCATAGGAGCTTGGTGGGCTGTTAAAATCTGATTAAAAAAGAAAAGGAAGAGAAGAGCTTTCACACCACAGTTTATGCTTCTGTTTTAGAGACCTTTTGTACGTTGCTTTAGAGATATAATTTAAGTTATCTGCATCCCTCTGTGTAAGGGCATTACTGCTATCCTTTTACAGTTCATAGAATCATAGAATGGTTTGGATTGGAAGGGACCTTTCAAGGTCATCCAGTCCAACCACCCTGCTGGGAGCAGGGACATCTGCAACTAGAGCAGGTTGCTCAGTTGGAAAGCTGATCCATCTCTGGCTGCAGAAGACCATGCATGATCTCCCTGCCATGCATACGCTGCTGGCATGTGAAAACCACTCATTGTGGTTCATCAAAGTCACCCTTTATAATAGCTGTTATTTACATTTATTTGGTGTTGATACAAAATTCAGAAAAACCCCAAACCCTAACAAAAAGGCCATCTGTCCCTGGGTAAATCACTGCTTTTAGGGATTGACCCCATGTTTCCCCCAACACAATGTTCACTTGCTCTTCAAATTTGACTTCAGACATACATAAGAGAACCTTCTCTGACATGGGGATGAGAGGTATTTTACAGATTTCCAACCTCTTTTTTACACCAGTTCCCTCAAATCCCAGATCCTACCAGAAATTTTGGGCCTGACTCTCTTACACCACAGAGAACTGAGTTCTCTGTGAGATGGATTTCATGGCTCAGAGAAGGAGGTGCTTCACATGGGGTGATTTTTCACTGACTTCTGAATTGTGTCAAGATACAAAATCGATTTGTCTGCCACTCATTCACCACTGCTACATTTTTTTTTTCCTGGAATTACTGCAAACTTCACCCAATGCAGGAAAAGTACATTAATAAAAGCCAAAGAGCGTGGCTCGACTATGCTGTTTCATTTGTGCTAAACACAGAAAGGATCAATATTTAACATTGACATTAATGGTGGGGGATGAGAGCTTAAAACTCTGATTCCTGTCTTCTTTGCATGGGCATTAAAGGTCCCTCGGTGCTTTTCATGGGAGTAAATGGCCATCTTGGTGTCCTTGGACAATACAGGGCCTTGACCCTCATCCTTATTAAATATTTATCCCATAGCAGTGCAGAATGATCCCTGTTGGAAAAGGAGTCATGAGAGCTCTGTGAGTCCCAAATCTTAGTTCAAAATCAAGTGCTCTGAGGTCAGCCAGTGTGGTAGAGTCCATATCCACATTGCTATCAAAAACGGGGGGGCTGCACCCGAAGTGCCTCTCAGGAACAGCTCCTCTGTCTTGCCACCTCATGAATCATGTCCAGGAATTGCCCATGACATTGGGCTTTGCCCAAGACTCTTCCAAGGATGATGTGAGGATGGCAGGTTAATGTGTCCCCATCCCAGCATGAAGATTACCTCTGGGAACAACTGTGAACTGTTGGGGTCCCTCTGCCCTGACCAGTCTTCCAGTGCTATCTCTGCAGGCTCTGCACTTGTCATAGCATGGAAAAGCCATGGCAGGCCAAAGTACATGTGGGAATTAGAAATGACACTGATTTATTCGTGCCAACACAGCCTAAGGGGAGAGTTGGGGCTGCACAGAGGAGATGGTCCCCAGCATCACCCCATGGCACAGATAATTCAAAGCACATGTTAAGGAGACCAGTGAATCCTGCACTCCCAGAAGACCCTAATCTTTTCCCAAAAATCAGTTTGATTTGGGGAGACTGGGCATCACAGCTCAAAAAGTGTGCTAATTGAAAGCAAGATGAATTACTCCACGGTTACTCTAACAGCCTAAAAGAAAACATGGGACAAAGAGGAGCAGGCGGCAATGCCCAGTAAAAGCACGTCGCTTCCCTGGGGGAAGCTGCTCTATCAGCGTCTGCATTGATTTTCAAAATTAATTCCCAGCTTGCTTCCCGCAACGACCCGGCCACTGAGAGCATTAGCAGGAGCCAATTCAGGACTCACGTACTCCATTAGGTCTGTGAGATGAACTCTGTAATATCAGGTGAGAGATGGATTGCTTCACAGGGCTGGGAGGGTATTGCAAGGGCTGGGAAGATAAATCCCATGGCTGCAGATGGGGACTGCCACGATTGCTCTGTAGTTGTTGTTGTGGGTTGTTTTTTTTCACTAGAAAAAAGGGCAGCTCATGCACCCAGGTCACATGCTGATGATGGGTCCTGCTGGGGGGCAGAAAAGGAAGCAAGAAAGGAAATCAAGGCAGCAAAAAAGTATTTGATGACTAGAACATGCTACGGGGAAACATCAAGACATTTGTGTTCTCATATTGGCCTGAAGTGGAAGAGAGGTCATCATGAGGGTAAGGCATATAGGATGAATTACAACCCAGAGGTCCCAAAGCCATTTCAACTTGCCATGCTGCAGTGCCTGGCTCCCAAGGGGGGAGCACCAATGCTCATTTCCTGTGTCCATGCAGGGGACTTAGTGAATAACCTCGAGGGACTCCCAGATGGACATCTCTAGGCATTGATCCCACCTGCATCATGACCAAAGATGCTCAACTCAATCCAAATAGAATGATGCTTCACCATTCACCTCAGGATAACCCATGGACCTCCTTTATTTAACAGTGTAGATGTAGCCTTCAAATCCCTTGGCTTTATGTTGAGATCTTGAGTTTATGTTGAGGGAATGTACCAAATACAGCCAAGGAGGGATAAGATCCTGTTCCAGTTCCTATTGCCATTCCCAGGGGGTAGAGTTAAGGTTATGCAGTGGGGCCATGTGGGAATTGTCATCTTAACCCCATGTTTCCTGGCCAGTTCTCCTCTGAGTTCAGGGAATTGGACTCTCACGGTCTGGAAAAGGCAGCATTTGACGCCCACAACCTAAAATTCGATGTCAGTAGCATGACATGCATGCATTCATCTTGCTGTGTTGGGCTCGTGTTACAGCTGCGCTGGTCTCTTCAAGAAAGTGAACAAGAGGCTCGTCAAGGATGATGCAGCACAGCCCTGCAAAACCACAAAGTGCCAGGTGGGCTTTGGTTGGACAAAGTCTCAGCACTCATTAGTCCAGGTTGAGATGTGCATTTTTGTCTGTGTGTTGCAGCAAAGGGAAAAAACCCTGTGACTCCATCCCCAAAGCAAAAATACACAACTGCAAGCATGGCCAGCTACGGGATGGACTAGGCTGGGAGCCAGGAATTTTTTATGAATGTTTTCAATCCCCCAAAGCAGTATTTCCCTCCGTGCTGACAGCTCTGAAATCCCTTGCTCATAGTGCTTAACTATTACTCTGTGCACACAGATTCACACAATGTTCCTGGGCTTATCTAAGTGAAATAATTATTCAGCCTCCTTTGGAAACTGTTGCTCAGAACAACCTTTTTCAACAGAGCCGTGATGTCAGCTTTCCCCACCTGAAGACAGATGCTGGGACTACAACTCCCTGTATCCCATGGTCTTGGAATGATGCCCCTGGGAAGGTGGTAGTTTTTGGGTGTAGCTAAATTCTTGTTAATGTTTGCAGCAAAGGTTTCAGGTTTGCTTGGCATCCATGAGCAGCATGAAATTCCACATGCTGTCCAGACTGTGCTGGCAAGGGCAAGCTGGTCCAGTGGACCTCACAGACGAGGGCTTCTCAGATCTGCTCTGGCAAATAAAGTCACAAAACACCTTGGACCACACTGATGGTTTTGTGCCATTTATAATTTATGGCCAATTAGTTTGACGTTGTTCTTTTTTGTTTGTTTTGTTTTGTTTTGTTTTGTTTTGTTTTGTTTTGGTTGGTTGGTTGGTTTTTTTTGGGGGGGGGGGTTGGTTGGTTGGTTGGTTGGTTTGGTTTGGTTTTTTTTTCAAAAGGAATGATAGAAATCTACTAGAAATAATCCCTAGCAAGGCATGGGGCAGAGTGTGTTCATGGGTGATCATCTTCCCCACTCTGGAACAGCTCTATCATTTATCTGTAAAAAAAGGGGGAACCTTCTCCTGTAGGAATCTGCCTGCACCTCCACTTTTGCTGCCAGTTCACAAAAGGTAAAAAAAGACCTAAAAAAAGATAAACAACCCTACCAAAACAAGCCTTCCGTGTGCTTCTTCTGGCAGGGAGGGAACAAACAACATGTCCGATGGATGAGTCATTGCATCACTGTGCTGTCAGGAGGCCCTGGGATGCCACAAGGATAAGCATGGCATTCAAAGAAGGTTTATTTACCGAGCTTTCCCTATCGCCTCCAAGTTGGATGGCATTTGGAAAAGCTGTTATCAGTCTGAGGATGCCTTGGCAGGTCACCTGCTAAAGGTTTCCTTGGGGATAAATTCCCCTCTCTGGTTTCCATCAGGGTGGGGAGCCACATGCAAGGACATACCCTAATATTTGGTGTTGCCCAAGTTTTGAGTGCCAAACAGCTCCCCAGAAGCAAGGATGGGGCACAGCTGCATCCTCCACTGAAGAGGAGCTGAAGGATGGGGACAAAAGTGGCATCAGTTTTTTGAACTTTTCCTTTCCAGTTTCTGCTGCTTATTTCCATTTGTTTTGAGAAACTGGTCATGACTGGCTGAAAAGGAAGAGCCTCACCACTTTGCTGACAGGGATATGATTCACAGAGGGCTAGGGCATGGTTTCTCTTGCCCTGTTTCAGCCATCTAAATGATATCTAGCCTAAGCTGGTCTCCTTAGGTTTCTTCTATGAACAACAATGAAATCCCCCAGTTATTTAAGGGTCCAAGACAGGATGGGGAGAATTACTTGAGAAAGAGTTGATAGGAGAGACAGTGAAACAAAGATGAGTGGCAATAAATAACATCGTCTCTGCCCATCAGTGTCAGTGCTCTACTTGCTATTGTATGAAACAAGTGAAAAATAGTGGTAATGTAGAAGTGTTTGCCTTGGAGAAGCATGAGAAAAGGGGAAAAAATCACAGTGCTGGAGAGTGAGTGAGCGAGAATATAGGGAAAGGAGCCAAGTCAGATCATCCTGACCTCAAAGCATTATATATCTCAGTTATTTGAACAGCAATCAATTCTTTGAAGGACGAAGGGGCAGAAGGGAGAGAGACTGCAATAGAGATGATGTGCTTCTTGTCCCTAGAGAACACAGGTTTGCTTCTGTGAGATGAGAGTTTGCTCTGGGGAACAGCTCTTGGTGGCAGTGACCCATCTCTGTATCATATCAGCACACCCCACACACAGCAGCTACCCTTTAAAGAACAAATCTGCCGCTCGATTGTGGAGCTCAGACTTTTGTGTCAATATTTGGAGGTCTAACATTTGGGCAGACAGGGATGCCTGGTGTGCACCTATTTATTTTTGTTACAATGGCTTCAGTGCTGGAGATAAAAGCAGATAATGTGGATGCCTGCAGCCCTGGCTTACACTCAACCTTGAATATCCCACCTGGGACACCCATATCTGAGAGCCCTGGAGTGGGACAATGACCTACAGCTGGGGATGAAGGACAATCCCAGGATGGCAGCATGGGCTGGGACAGGCTTCATTTACTCCACAGAACTAACCTTGTCTCCTACCCTCTTCTTCATCTCTGACATTGCAAGACCAATTTGATAAGGGATTAAATGGAGGGGAAAAAAAAGAAACAAAAAGGCTGAAAGAGAGGGAAAGGGCAGAGATGGTAGGCTGTAACTGTATAATCAAACCACAAAGTGGTCTCAAGGGGGGTATTTTTGCCTTTTCCAGTGTAGGGATAAGGTGGCAAAAACAAGGCAATGGGCATGTGTAAAATTAGATGCTTTCTGTTTGTGTGTGGTATATGCAGTTCCTGCACGTGCCAGGAGAATCCTTAGCAAATCTGGCTGGTGGTATGAGTGGTCTGTGGAGCCAAGAGCTGCAGGACAGGGCTGAAGCTGTTGAAAGCTAAGACCTATTGAAAGAGATGACCTATTTATATGAGAAAAAGGGTTTTTTCCCCTAGCAGGGGCATCGACATGATGGCCCAGCATCAAATCAGCCATCTCACTGTGTGAAATGACTCTCCATCATCCTGTTTTGGATGCTCACATTGGTTATTATTCTTGGTTATTACCACTGTTTCTTGATGATGATCCCTTTTGGTGTTTTCTAACTGGGCTTTCCCTTGGACATCACGTCAACCCTGTCTAGCCCAGTGCCATGGTCTGACGTGTCACCAATGAGCAGGGCAAAAGGCCAGAAGCTGGTGCACCATTGACTTGGCATCTTCTAGCCAAAGAAAAACTAACTTTTAGGTCCCGAACAAATTTCTTCTCATCTTTATTGTTCACTCTGAGCAGTATGTGAGTGCCTTTCCTTGCTTGAGAAAATATGAATGCACACCTCACTTAGCAGGGATGGAGAAGGAAAAAGGATGAAGCCCAACCTAATCCCAGCCAGGGCTTCTTAACAGCTCACTTTAAATTTGATAGCCCTTTTTATTGTGATGAGAGTGTAGGTCTTTAGTGCTCCAAAAGAGCAAAGGAAAACTTCAACTAGTAGGAAATGTGGACCCACTTTACTTATGCATGATTTAGTACCATTTCTATTCAAGGGAGCACACAAAAGGCCCAAATATTTGCACTTTGTATTATAGAAGAACTGCCATTCCCAACTCTTTACAGAAGTAATTTATTTCGATCTCTCCTTACCCTGGGGGAGAAACATTATAACTCCTGATTTGCCAGGGAGTCAATAAAACAGCAGCCCTATTAAGAATCTACTTTGCCATTGCTCAGCAAGGCAGTGATGGGGAAAGGAAGACGATCCCCAGATTTGTCCTCTTAGAGCCCCCTCTTCATGGGTGCATTTACAGTCATGTGCGGGACGGAACCACAGGAGTGTGAACCTGTTCTTCTCTTCTCTATCTGGGATTAATGTTATTTTTTGCTTCTCGGGTGGTATTTTGACTGATGAGTTGAAAGGAAAGGGACGTGGGTGCTGGGCAGAGGCAGGGGAGAAGAGGGGGGCAGAGGGTTCCAGTAGAACCTAAATTTTCTCACATGGCTTCAGGTGAACCCAACATGCTCAGATAGGGCCATGTCCACATTGACTGCAAAAGCCAGAAGAGCAGACAAAAGAGGTCATTAACCCTTGTGACTGCAATACTGCGTCCCTAAACTGGCAAGCAAAGTGGTCCAAGGGTTAGTGTGAGCAAGGGTCAGTTCCTCCTCAGAAAACATGCCCTTAGGAATGGACATGGGAAAAAAAAAAAAAAAAAAGCTTGGTTTGGGCTTTTTTCTTGCTGGAATTTCAGCTCTCCCGTTTCCATCTCTGGCCTTGACTCTAAAGCAAGCCTCTCTGCAAAGGTTTTCCATACAATTTTGTTTTCATTTGCAGGTATGGGCATACCCTGTCCACATATTAGAATCACCTAAAGAAGTCCTGAAGGCAAAACCATTCCTAAGATGTTGAGAGCAAAATGCAAGAAGAAAAATCTCTGCAAGTGATGGGAGAATTGCACCTTGTACAGTCACTCTCTAGCTGGGCTCTACCACACCAGTGCTCCAGCAAAAATGCAAACAGATCAAAAAGCCATCCTGGATCTCCACCCATCATTAAAAGCCTGAGTCTTGCCCATTAGGCAGTCTATTAACAGTGCTCAGTGGAAGCAGAGAATGAAAAGGTCCCTTCCAGAGAGATCTCATTGCCATGAGGTTAAAAACGCCTGTGACCCACAGAGCGTTATGCATTCAGAAATTAGGAGTTCACATACAGCAAAGGTCTTCAGTATCAGCTAAAACCTGAAGGTTTTACTCTTCATCTTCTTTTAAGATGCAGTGATGGCAAAAGGACTTGGAATTTATTCCCTACACATCACCATAATCAAATAATATGCTAATGCTATTAGCATGGGACCTTGCATCGCAAATGACTTAGAATCATATTCACTTTCAAAATACTAGAGTTTCATTTAAATTGGTCTCCACAGCAACCAGAAACAAAATGGAATAGTGTTGAATGAAAATCTTCATGGCTGGGCATGGTGAACAAGGAATCTTGCAGTAGGGCTTGAGGGGAGGGCAATGAAGGTGGCTTGAGCCCACCTTCCACACAACCAGTTAACAGCTGTGATAATAAACACAAAGACAAAATGAACCTGCATGTCCAGGAGGACCTCAAAACATCCTGATGGAAAAGGAGTGAGTAGGCATGAGGTTCATGTAGATGTGAAGCTTGAGGATGCTTTCTTCATATTCCTCCCTTTCGATGCTTTCTAAGTGGCCCCAGGGGAGATGCATATGGCAACTGTTTACATTCATGCTAATTCAGTTCTCACCTGTTAAACTCAAACCTGGCTATTTGCAGATAGCCTGAGGGAACTTAGCTCCTGATCCTGGGCCAGACTCCTGCATCTTAGGGTTGGACAAGCACAGACCTAGAAAAACGTATTTGCTGCTGGCTTCCCTCCATTAAAACAGGAGATGCTGCTCCTTCCTTCATCTCATCTGATCTACTCACAAGCTCACCATAAGGGCACTGTGTCCTATGAGGATCTAGGGTGGATAGGACCTGCAGCATCCTCTGGCCAGTACCCACCAGCTGATTGCATGATTTCGTCCCACTGAAAACATTCTTGAAACCCATTTGAAAATGATCTGAGCTTTGCAATGCCATGGATGGAAAGCTACTGGATGGAAAACAGCCCTAATTTCCCATGAAAATCTTTTCCCAGCTGCTCCACTCTTCTTCCCTGCACTTGTTTCACTCTGTGGTCACCCTTATGTCAGCGGGCATGGTGTGATCCTCATCCTGGTTGGGGCTTCTCAGTGTTCCCCTAATAAAGTGAGTATTAACAATGTGGCCCACAAAAATGTCTTTGAAAGCAATGTCAGAAAGTGGGAGGCGTCTCGCTTGAGAACAGATGAGAGTTCAGGCAATGAAAAGAAAACAGCCCTGACCAGTCTCTCAGTTCTGTTTGTAATTATCTAGGCTCCGGTGGGTGTTAAAACATCTGTACTGGTTTGGCAGGGACTGGGGGAGTGCAGCTTGTGCCAAAGGCAAGAACTGGCGTGGGTTGAAAGCAGCACAGCAAAGTTAGCGCGGTATTTGTGCTCAGAAACGTGGGACTGGCAGCCTCTCCCAGAAGTGCTTTTGGGTTAGGGTCAGCTCCAGCTCCTATCCCCTGTTCACCATGGCTTGTACTCCTCCAGGAGCATCCCAAGAAAGAGCTGAAGGTGGTCAGAGGAGATGCTGGATTGGCTGGAGTCCTAAATCCTGCTGGGCTTAACATCCCATTGGATTTTGGTCACCATCAGTTCAGCTCCACATTATACTCTTGCATTTCTTATCTTAGTGCATGACTGTTTCTACCTGGACACACACCACCTCCCCGTCACGTCTGATCATGGCTAAGCAAATCTCTCCACATTATTTCTCCACTGAGGAGCATGGCAGGCTCCCAGCATTGATGTTGCTGTTTGAACCTTGTGCACTAAAGCATGGGCTGGTTTTGTGGTTATTTTTAACGCAGAGCAGCAGCAGAGCAGGGTTTAGTGGAGCAACGGAGTGTAATGTAGAGCTTGGTCCTCAGGGGACTTGGGCAAGGCAGATTTATCACAACCTCCTTGAGGATAATATTTTTGGATTTTGGCATTCCTCATCCCCTGACTCAGGAAAAAAACCACCCTACAGCAAATAGAGACAAAAGCAAACCCTTTCTTCCCTGATGCTCTCTCATGGGTCATGAACCATCCCATGGGCTTATTCAGTAGCTCCTTACCCTCTTCTTCCTCACTCAAACACAGCTCATAGAGACCAGTGGGCTCATCCTTAAACCCTGAAAGAGACAGATTATATCATCACCCCTGTAGCTGCACCCATCCTTGCACACACCACAGATGGTACCAGTACCCAGACCAAATTCTGCATCTTCTTGCCCGGTGCATTGCTGGTGCTTCGTGCCTGGCTTAGGGCCAGCAGAAAATGTTCTGACATCCTCCAGCTGGAAAATGCCATTTAATCAAAATAGGAGCTTGCCAAGGAATCACTTGCAGACAGAAATTACAAGAAACCCATAGAGGATAAAAGTGAATTTTAAGTAAAAAGGAAAAAGGTCAAGGTGTTCCAATTCATTCTCATCACAGTGGGTCATTTTTTGGGGGTGGATTGCCCTTCATCAACCAAAGATCATCATGATGTGGTTTTTAGATGTTAAAGCACAATTCTGAGTGAAACTCTTGATTTTCTCTGAAATTCATTCAAATTCAAAATGAAAAGGTGTGAATAAAAATTGATGCTGAAAGTGGATGAAAATGAATTCCAGTCAGAGTGAAAATGAACACACTGAATTTTTACCACCTCTGAAGTGGAGTTTGTGACGGGCTTGTCACCCGTTCTGCTTGCTGCAAGGGCAGCGCTCCCCCAGCATCGGCTTGCTCAGACTCTGGATGTGCCACTTCTGAGAACTCTTCCTTCCTCACAGGAATGGGATTTAAATTTTATATAAAAAAACCAGCTTAGATGATATATGTTCAAACTTGGTGTATTTGGATGCTGAAACAGAGCTGGATGAGATGCAATACTTGGTGCACCTCTCATCACTCTTAACAGAGTCCTTCACGCATGGGATGAAAAGTGGTCTGGTAACAAATAGGCAGTGCATTGGTTCTGTTTACCTCTGCAGATGCTGTAAGGAATAAGCCATGATATGATGGATTTTGAGTATGACCACAGGAAGGCAGGAATTACCAGGACCAGACAGGACCAGGAGACAGCCTGCTTCAGCTTTTCATCTCCAACAGCTGAGAACTTCACAGGGATCACTCATGCAGAAACATACCCGCAGGGAAAACTGAATTGTGCCTCACTTCAGCATTTATAAACCTTATTAAAACAAATATTTTAATTTATCTAATAAAACTGAGGGCATTCTTGCACTCATGGCAGTATTAATTCTTAAAGCCACTTTGTAAAATGAACCACTGTCTGTCATACAGGTCTGTGAACACAGGGTTGGTCTTCCCTTCAAACTGCACCAGGAGACACCAGACAGTAGCATGTGTTCTCATTACTGAAATATGTCAGTAGAATTTTTTTTTTTTACTGCAAGAAGCACTGTTTGTCCAGGGCTAGGACATCATGGACTTATCTACATAAAAATATTAGTGGCAGACAGGACAGGGTGGTCCTTACAGCAATGTGCCAAAGGAATTCATAGCATTTGAAAGTCTGTACTCTGAGTTATTCTTAAAGGTAGCAGAAATAGTGGAAATGAGTTTCTGGAGAATTATAGAAAAGCCAGCAGGATCTCAGATCCTCAGAAGGAGTTATGGTGATGCCAAAGACCAGATATAACAATATTTTAAAACTGCAATAAAGCTGTAAAAGCATGAATGATCTTCAAGTGAAGATCACAAATCCACCCCTTTTCTTAGACTCATGGAATGAAGTTTGGGGATGAGGAAAAGCCATAGGAGTCAGGAGACCAGGATTGATATACTGAAAAAAAAAATAATAATAAAAGGACTGAAGAAACACCATAATGCTCTCCAGGGGAGATGAAGTCTTCTGCTCTATCAGGATCTTTTCAGACAAATCTCAAGAGAGGAAGGCAGTATTTTCAGCTGGAAGATCATATGTTGACCAGGTTTTGACCCTAAGACTAATCATCAAAGCAACCATCATCTATCAAAAAGAGTCATCACAGAACTTAGGGATTTCAAAGGGGTATTTGAAAGACTTCATCATGGCTCATTTGAGCACAATGTGAACCGTGCAGCAAGCCAGCAAAATAATAACTATCATCACAGAATCAAAGAACTATTGAGGCTGGAAAAGACCTCCAAGATCATCAGTTCCAGCCTATGACCCAACACCATGACATCAGCTAAATGATGCCACTAAGTGCAGCATCCAATCTTTTCTTAAACACCTCCAGGGATGGTGACTCCACCACCTCCCTGGGCAGTCCATTCCAGTGTTCTATCACCCTTTCCATGAGGAAGTGCTTCCTAAGGTCCAACCTAAACCTCCCCTGGTGCAGCTTCAGGCCATGCCCTCTCATCCTGTCACTAGTTGCTTGGGAGAAGAGCCAAGGCCCTGCCTGACTACAACTTTCTTTCAAGTAGTTGTAGAGAGTGATAAGGTCCCCCCTGAGTCTCCTCTTCTCCAGGGTGAACAACCCCAGGTCCCTCAGCCTCTCCTCATAAGACTTTCCCTCCATCCCTTCATCACCCTCGTCGCTCTCCTCTGGACCTGCTCCAGCACCTCAGTATCCTTCTGGAAGTGAGGGGCCCAGAACTGCACACAGTACTCGAGGTGAGGTCTCACCAGTGCTGAGTACAGGGGCAGTATTACATCCGTAGACCTGCTGGCCACACTATTCCTGATACAGGCCAAGATGGTGTTGGCTTTCCTTGCCACCTGAGCACATTGCTGGCTCATGTTCAGCCAGCTGTCAAACAGAACTCCCAGGTCCCTCTCTGCCGTGCCACTCTCCAGCCACTCATCACCCAATCTATAGTGATACATGGGGTTATTGTGACCGAAGTGCAGGACCCTGCACTTGGCCTTGTTGAATCTCATACCATCATAAAGGCATTATATCAAGGTTCAGACTGTATATGCAGGCCGGAGGGAAAGGTTTACACAGATAGTAATGTCAAACAAGGTGGTGCTTGGCAGGGTAAGTGATCTACTGTGAGATAAATCTGGGGATGGAGCCACTACACTTTTACATGGGATGAAATATTAGTGAGTACCCAAGTGCCCAGACACCTGGCCATGTCAAAAAGAGGATTCATTGTCAGTTATGAAAAAAAAAAAACAACAACCAAATGCAATGAGTCACTCAACTCCATATTACTTTCAAAAGCAACAGTGTACAAGAACAGAGGCAGTTTATATACTTGTCAGTAAAATGATAGAAGGCAACCATACCAAAAATTGGCAAGGATCAGCTGTGTTGGACAGGGTGGGATTTGGTCATGTGGAGCTGAAAGAACACATGAAGAAATAAATCTTTGAGGTGAAATGTTATTTTCCATCCTAATAAACAGATGTAAAGGGTGGCAATCAATCAAAGGTGCAAACAAATCAAACAAATTCCTCATCATGTGTTGATGATCCAGTAAGTATAAAAGGAAGTTAAAACCTCAGTTAGGGCTGCGACATGCCAGAGCTTCACCACCCGCCACGGACATCACATAGAGAAAAAAGGGTAAGAAAACATGAGTCTAGACTTATCCAGAACCAAGGGGTATCAGACAAAATGTGGTGATGCACACTCAAAAGAGGCAATGTCTCACCTCATGCTCTGCCCTCCCACCTTCCTGGTGATGCTAACAAAGAACAATTCCAGTTTTACTTGATGGGATTGATGAGGAATCTCAGCTCCTCACCATACTCTGAAGCCTCGCATTTCCCTGCAGCGTTAAGTTCATAAAAATCAAAGAATCACAGAATATTTGTGTTGGAAAGGATCTCTGGAGATAATCTAGTCCAATCCCTTGCTCAAAGTAGGGGCAACTACAGTAGTTCAAGACTGTGTCCAGTTGGGTTTTGAGTATCTCCAAGGATGGAGACTCAAGTTGGGGTGTTTTTTCTTTCTTAAGTATTTGTTTCATCCTCTGTGGCTTAAAGTGCTCATAATCATGGACCAGCAGTTAAGCTGCTCCTTGAATGCCTGGTGGAAACTGTAATCCCCTCCTAGGTCTGACTCCCAGAGCGAGAAGAAGCAGGCTGAGAGCAAGGGGGAAACAGGAGAGAGAGATGACATCTCATTTTTCTGGACAGTGTCCTTTTTTATCAAGTTTTTCAGAAGCTGTAGCCACATGTCCCTTTTAAGACTATTCCCAGTTTGAAGAAAGCAGGTACCACCAACAAGCTGCCTCTGGCAGCAAATGGCTACAGGCAGAAGAAAAGTTGCATCAACATGTCTATGCTGTGCCTTGATGATGAATCCCTTCATGCAGAAGATGCCTCTATGCTCAGTGCATGTGCATCACTTAGAAGAACAGAAGACGGGTTCTTTGGCTACATCTACACTGTGAGAGACCCTGAGAGATGTTCTCAGACTTCCTAGAGGGAACTGTGATATGGGCCAGGTCACACGTGGATATGGGTGTCCTCAGATCAGGTGTAACCCCACAGTCCAAGTAATAAATCACCAACATTACAGCTCTGACATTGTTTGATGCTAGATAATGCATAAGTATGTTTGAGAAGCAGGCACTAATTATAACTGAAGCATAGAAACCATCTAGGGAAGTAGCGTTATCTTTACAGATAAAATCAGTAATAAATGCTACTGTGTTCATAAATAAGAATCAGTCTGGAAACAAACCCTGAGTGGTGTCATGGAGAGTTCACAGCCATCGACAGCTTCATGGCTCCTTCCTGCTCCATGTGCCTTCACCCAGAGGCTTTAAAGGCTTTAGAAAGCTTTCCTTTAGTAGGGATTGGCTTTAATTGGAAATAGAAAGCAATACAAACAGTAAACAAACAGGCATTGGGGTCCGGGAAATGAGAGTCTCAATCTATCTTGGCTTTTATCAGGTTTTACAAAGCAATGTTCGGGGCTTATAAAACATGACACCTATCAACGCTTTGGAAGGAACAACGTGACATGTATGGAGGGAAGAAAAAGGAAAATACATTGGCTTGGGGGGAAAGAAGTCACACTGTGAAAAACTGCCTGAAATTATCTGCTGCAAAGGTTGATGTGATTTTCTTCCCTGTCCTCCGACTTGCTCGCACACACATTTGAGGTTCTGTGTCCATCTTGCTTTCCAGCCCAGTCCCTATGTGTTGGGCATCAGCTGCAGATCCACATCCCATCCTGATGCCTGAGCAGTTATGTGGATATGAGGTACAGCTCCATGAACCCCAACACGGCATGGCTGAGTCACACGGGCTAAAACAGTCCCAGGTCCCCTCTGGGAAATATAAATGCAGGCGAATCCGACTGTGAGTTTCCTCCCAGCTGGCTGACACTCAAAATGCCTCCCTCCCTCAGTTTTGCTCAGACAGTGCCACTTTGCCGGTTGCTTCGCTCCAAGCCCATCAGCTGTTTTTGTTTCCAAAGGCTTTGCGCGGTTTTGCTTTTTGATGTGAGGCTGATACTGTCTGCTGCACTCATTTTTCCACGGTCAGTAAGTCATCCTAAAAATTCCTCAGCGCCCGTTAAACTAATGGGGCTGACCTGGCGTGCACAGGGATTGTAGCAATAAAAGCCAATTATAAAACCAAGAATTATTTTAAATGGGTTTCTGATTCTGGGTACCTGGCCCAGGAGACAGCTCCGGGCAGGGCTGAGAGGTATGAAAGCAGCTTGCCAGTATCTGCTGGGGAAGCTGTGCTGGAAAGGCTGGGCAATGCTTTTTGGTCTAAAAAAAAACCCCAGACCATTTGAAGTTCACATTTCTTCCTTCCCTCCCAGCACAGATTCTAGCCTCAGCTCAGCAAATGCAGTGGGACTTTGTCCAGGAAAGGGCAGGATTTTCCCCAAAGGCCCCAGTCCTCCAGTTCCATATTTATCTTCAGAAGTGGCAGGTCGGATACCCTTGTGCTGGGCACATGCTGGGAAACAGTCGCAAAGAACTCAAGTATTTGGCTGATGGTCTTCTTTGAAACCAAGCATAAATTTTCTTTTTTTGCTGGTTGATGGTTTTATTATTTGCAGAAAGATAAGAGCATTCTTTGCCTACAAGCCCAGTGCTCCCACAAATGGCTGCATCCTCTGCCAGTTCCCAGCAATACTGGGTATGATTAAAGGGGGCTCAACAAACATATATCTCCTGGGGGGTCTCTCTGGGATGGCAGAGTTATGGGTTTGCAAATATGAGGCAGATATATCTTCTGGATTTTTTTCATCCTCACCTCTCCAAAGTGCAACAATAAAATATCTAAATAAGAGAATCCTAAAAATTCCTAAATTCTTAAATCCCAAACTCTGAAGAACAAATGTTGATCTGGAATTGCAAACCTCAGATGTTCAATTCCATCAGGCCCCTTGAAGCCAAAATGTTGGTTTTCTAATCACATAGATACTTCAAGACCTTTTATCTCATTTCTGATTTCTAAAGCTCTCTGTATCTCTGCTTCAGTCCTTTTCTTGGAATGGATGGACTAGAAATCTGCTTTTGGTATTGACAGTGACCATCACAGCAGTGCAGTGTTGACTCTGGTCCTGCAGTGCTTCTGGTAACACAACATGACGATGAGATGAGTACAGCAAGAAGAATAAGATAGGGAAGAATAGTATGGGTTGTTACTTATTGTAAATGAAATGATGACAAATGACACCACTTGAAGATCAAAATACCTCAAAGGTCTTGACACTAATCCTGACATGGGTGATATTCATCTCAGCAGAGTTTTAGGAGTCTACAAAGTTCTTGTGTCCACCCGAGCTCATCAGTCCTTGGAAAGCCAAAGGAAAGAAATGGGCTTTTTTAATGTGCAAATGATTTGCCTCGATTTAGACATCGTTTTCCATCTTCTCCCCCAAAGCTGACAGATTATAACCACCAGAACATGTCTCACTTTCACCGGCATTTGTTCCCTGTCTAAAATGCCAGGGGAATCACAGCAAGGAGACCACGACCAGTTGGTAAGATCAACGATGAACGCTCCTTGTTTCTGTCTTCTAGGAAGCAAATTCATGGTAGTTAGTGGCTCCCTGCTCTTCAGCAGACTCATTAGCACCTGAACTAGCTCATCTCCAAAGGGAAAGAGGAAGAAAAAAAAAACAGGGAAAAAGGCAGCAGGCACTTAACTGCTTTCAGTCTACTCCTTTGTGCCAAGACCACTCCATCTCCAGTATTGTTTACACTGAAATAAAAGCTGAACAATGTCAGATCTTAAAATATCTTGCTGTTTGTGGAGCAGGAAAACCAGGGTCAGGGAAGTTTGGAACAAATTTAAAGAGGCAGGATGACTAAGGGATGAACTGAGTCTCAGGCAAGGAGGTGTTCGTGTGCACTGAAGTTAAACCATGAGCCTGGTACAAAGTGAGTTGGGGACACCCGGTGTCCCCATCCATTCCAGTGAGACTGGGTCAAGCCTGAGGTTGAGACTCAACATCTGCATTTGTCCTTTCAGAATGAATCTGCAGCTATGGTTGTTTCCCTTGTTAGGAAACCTCAGCACATGGTAGAGAAGGATGGGTGGGACTGATCCAAATGCCCTCAAGATGTTCAACCAGTGGGTCTAGATGTGTTACAGTGTTTCAAAAGAACACTGACTCTGAGTGAGGAAAAGACTACATCTATGCAGATGGCAGGACACTGGGTGAGAGGAAAGGGCTCAGGACTCAAGGACTCCACATTGCTGTCCCAATAACCACCCCCAAGTCCCACAGGGGGCATGAGACATTAGATCTTTGCACAGGTGAATGAGACATGGGAAAGTGGGATACATGGAGAAAACCCAACCAGATCTGCCCTGTCAACCCCCATGGGTCAAGCCCAACTCAACTGCAACCTTGCTCATCACTTGTCATAAAGTGTTGTACTGTCTCCTGGGGAAGAAATTTGCCTCCAAGTGAGCCAACATCTGAGTACAATCCATATTAGAGCTTAAAGATGAAGTCAAGACCAATCGACTTGCATCAACAGAAGCTGAAGAGTCAGGCTGCCTAGGGAGGTTGTGGAGTGTCCTTCTCTGGAGACATTCAAAACCTGCTTGGATCTGTTCCTGTGTGGCCTGCCCCAGGTGTTCCTTCACCAGCAGGGGGCTTGGACTCAACGTTCTCCAGATGTCCATTCCAACCCCTACCATACTACGATTCTATGAAGTCCTGGCCCGGCTTGAGGGCACAAGGCTCTGCAAAGCACTGCCTTCTCAGCTGCCCTTAGGTGGCAGTGCTGCCTGCAGACACAGAAACAAAGTGCATCAGGACACGGGTGCTTTCAGGGACACAAGGACACCCCCACATCTCCTTCCTCGTCCCCATTCTCAACCCCCATTACTCAGCCCTGGCACGCTCTCCAGCACCGTGATGGGCTTGTAACTCTTCCAGGGCACAAGTAGGGAAGGAAGGAGGCGTGTGTCAGGCACAATGGCAAGGAAGTACCTGGTCTTGTGGCGGTCATTAGTGTTTCCCCCCTGCTTTGTTTCTGCCAGGCCATGGGAGAAGTGGAAGCATCAGGAAAGCAGGGGCTGCCCTGGGGTTGTCACTTTTCTAGGCTCCCCTGTGCCCCACTCCTGTGTGCAGGGATGGTGAATGACAGTGATTTAGGGGTGTTTTGGGGTGGTATATGGCATGCATATGTTTTTATTCTAGTCATGCTACTTGCAGCCTCTTCATTAAGCTTTTAAGAAGCTTCTGTCCTCCCAACAAGTGTCAGGAGTATGTTTGTTCTGTTTTTATTCCAGCCCACCTTAAGCTCTCTTTGCTCAGCAAACCTGGCTGCAAGGAACCAGTGGGGCTGGAGGCATCACTGGCCTGAGGCTGGGACCAACGGGTGTTTTGAGGAGAAGCAAGAAGGAAGCACTAGCAGCCCTATGGGCTCACACAGTCTGTGTAATCAGGCAGCAGGTTGGGGAGCAACCAGCCATTGATTGGTGGCAGGGGGGATGTAGTTCTCATTGATGTGAGTGGAAAGTCACTGGTGTCTTGGGGCTCATCCTGCAAACTCTGCTGGAGTGAGCATGGCTGATTTGAAGGAGGAAGGAGAGACACTCATCCCTCCATTAAATATTAATGTTCATCTCTGACTTGCATTCATCGAGATGGTAAAAGCCTCAGGTTTGCTGGGGATTGATCCCAGCTGAGATGCAAAATGCCAGTGCCTGAGCCTTGAGGATGGAGCAACGAGTGAGCTGGAGCCTGGGACTACCCTGGCACAGCCTCCTGGCAGAAAGCAGAGAAATAAATAAAAGAAATAAAATCCCAGATGAAAAAATAAAGAGGATGACATGCCTGGGCTGGGTGGGAGAGGCCACTGCTGCCAGACACAACCCACTGAGGCAGGAGCCTAGCGCCATCCTTTCCCACGCCCTTCTCACCCTCTCTGAGTGATGGGAGACTTCAGCTCAGATTAAGGACATTTACTCACCCACAAATACTCCCTTCCCTGCTTCCATGTCTGGGTTAAACATCTAGCACAGGGACAAATAAGCTCTTAAGCTCTTCTGGGTGTTTGCTCAGCACCCACAAATCCAAGCTCCTGGGAGAACCCCTGTTCTATGGGGGAGGTAGAAAAGGAGCTGCAGGGAGGTGCTGGGGCTGGTACAGTAAATTGGGATAGAGTTAATAAAAGTATTGATCCTTCAAAAATATCTAACCTTTGCATGACTCCTACAAGGACATTCTCACTGCAAGGACACACATTGGTTCGTGAGAAATTAAATAACATGCTGCCATAGCTGCTCCATAGTCATACCAGGAATAGGACTCAGTGGGATTTTGGACAAAGAATCAGCTCCAGAAAGGGTTAATGGTACACAAGATAAGTTTAGTGGGATTTTGTAATTTTTTTTAACTTCAACAAACAAAGCATATGAGAAAATCCAGTTCACAGCTGAGCCCTGGCTGCCTGCCCACTAGGGCAGGGAAAATGCAGATGGTTTGAAATACACACGTGCTTGTGTTTCTCCCGTAGCCTGTGGCTCAGGGTCCCCAGCAGGTCTCCCCATATCATACTCAAGCCAGCTAAGGTGGTAGCAGTGCAAATTGCAGTGTAATAGCAGCACTGGGACAGAAGCAAATCTGCTTTCCTTGAGCACCGTTGGCTTTCTTGGACCTGTGGAGGAGCTGGGATCCTGCAAGGCTCCACTTGTTCAAAACCAGTAATTAGCTCTCAAAGTAAATAGGTGTTAGCAGAAACAAAAAGCTTCACCACAGTCTGGGTAAACACCTTAGAGTCAATTTAATTTCCCTTCTCCCGGAAGATGTAATTGTGCTGCTCTACAATTATTTTCAGGTCAGGGTGGGGAGCAAAGCCACTGTGGCAGCTTTGCAGAGTGGCTGTTCCTTGGCAGCGCTGGGGCAGCCGGCAGTACCTGCCACTTCACTGGCATTTAGGTCCCCGAGGCTGAAACAAGCTTCCTTTTGATGAAGCAGATGTGTAAGGCAGCTGGTGATCAGCTAAACCAGCAGCTAACTGTAGCACAATATCAAATCGCCTTAAACTCCAGCCTATTTCTCAACCCTTAGAGAGCCCTCGTCCAGACAGGACATCAAGGACTAAGGTGAAAACCAAGTGACAGAAAATTTACACTCTCCCACTGAGCTGCAAACAGAAAGAAGCATCAAAGGGTATGAATTAATTTAGCCTTTTTTTTTTTTTTGCCTTTTGGGAGTGCCCAAGCACAGTCCTGTGCTGGCACAGAGGGTTTGCAGCCAGTTTTCATCACTGTTTTCAGGTTGCCCATTTGCTCACTAAATCATGCTAACAAAACCAGCTGAAACCCAGCCTTTTCCCTACCCTCATGTGGAGCTAGCAAAACAGGCTTTTACCCAAACTGTCCCAAAAGCTAATGGGTTTTTCCTCAACCACTGATGGGTTAAAAGCAAACTTATGACTGGTGGCTGGGGATATCCCTTCAAGCAGGAGGTAATTCAGCATGTGATGGCAGCTGTAGTGAATGACTTTGCTGGGGATGGAGCATTTCCCTGGCAGGGAGCAAATATAACCAAGCTGGGAACAGACCGGCTTTGGGGCTGGACCCAGCAAGGCTTTTGGGTTGGTATAAAGCAGTTGTACACCCAGGAATGAGTACAACCAGAAAAATGTGCACAGCAGTTTTCCTGGCAGTTTCTGATCTTGTTCTGCCACGCTGCCTGTCTGCTGGGAGAGGGAGGTTTAGTTAATTAATTGCTACAATTAGCATAGAGCTATTCCTGCCCATGATGGTTACCTTTTCCTCCCCTGTTTGGTGCATCCCATTACTGACTCATTCGTTCTCCAAAGGCAGAGGCCACAAGGCACAGATAGGCTTGAGGATGAGGGGAGGTGAAGGTCTAAGAAAGAAATGCCAGATGTCCCAAGCTCTATTTCTACCCAAGAGCTGTCTTAATCTCATGCAGACTTCTCACCCTCTCCCATCCATCAACCCATAGGTTCAAGGAGGTGAGGAAGAAGGAGGAATAACACTTACAAATATTGCTATGACTGTTTTATTTCTCCCTTCATCTGACCCACCTTGAAGAATGGGTGATGGGGTTATGTACACCAAGATGGACATGACTCCCTGTATCCATCACGCTACAACAAACCCTCACTCAACATCTCCAGCCAGCCTCAGGCAGTGAGTCCTTCAAACAAACATTATCTACTTTGGGGAATCGATGATTTATTTGCTGTTACTTAGCAGGGATGGTGAAGGAAAGGTGAGCATGGGGTCACTGCTTCGTTGAGCACCAAAGCGAAGAACCAGCCCTGAATAATTCATACTCTCTTCCCCCCCCCTTCTTTTTTTTCAGCATCTGGACACATCTGCTGCATTCACCGTTGTAGGCTTTTTTCTCATCTGACTCAGAAAATTATGCTTTGGCAGCTGGGTACTGTTTCAAGTGGATACTTTCCCGACAGCATTAATGAGCTGCGATTTTGTTACAAATAGGGATTTTTGTTCCTCTTTTGCTGATGTCACTCCATGATCATGCTGGGATCTCTGCAGCCTAACGAGCCCTATGTGCCCTTTGGGACAGATGTACTTGCAAGGGCCAGATTGTTTTTCCTTTTGCTGCCCAGATTTATATTTCGCCAAAGTCCAGTATCGATCCCACTGCCACTGGGCTGAAAGCTCATTTTACTAAATGGGAAGAAAAACAGTTCCTGCAGATGAATGCACGCAAAATGGAAAATCCTGCAACAAAACAACTCTTAAAAAAGGGACCTGAATGATTTTGCCGAACCTTGAGGACTGTGGCTGACATTGGAAAGGGATGCAATTTATTTATCCTGACCTTTCCCTGAAAGACGATGCTGGCTGAGTTATCAAGGTTCCTTTCTACCACTTGTACACCCATTACCAAGGTGACGTCCTGTTTCATGCGTCAGTCGGTGAAGATTGCATCCGTGCTGCTGTGGTGCTTTGTTTGCTGCCCTGCCTGACAAGCTCTTGGCAGGGTTTCAGCTCCTGCGGATGGCAGCTGCTCCTCAAGGGAGCAGAACAGATTCAAGCTGGACGTTGTTATGGGGAGCTTCAGGTAGACAGAGCGCAGGAGTAGAGTCCCCTGGATAAGACTGGACCACGGGAGAGATAAAGTAAAGATGGCCAGAGGTGCCACCAGATGTAATGAGACCAGCAGGGAACTGTAGCACCCATGCTCACTGCCCATCCATCTCACTCAGAATTCATGTGAGTCCTCATAGTGCCTGGGAAGCAGAGGCAGCTCACCAGTGCTCGCCACAGAGACTTGCCAAAGTGCAACTGAGTTTGGATGGTGGTGCACAACTGGTTGAACAGGTCCCACCACTGCACAAAACTACTCAGTGTTTTTCTCTTCCCTCACAGCATTTTCCCAGTGGGTCCGAGGAGGAGGTGGGGATGCAAATGGGGAGGACCTGTCTGTCCTTCATAAGAGAGCCTGTCAGCAGTGGGGACAACTGCAGCAGGGAGGGACATGGTCCCAGTAAAGCTTCTCCCCAACTCCACCAAGAGATTGAAACCTCTGAGTAAGGGGGATTTTCACTGGTGGTTCCCACAACTCTCAAAGGGACTTCAGCGATGGATGGGGACAAAGGTTGCAGCTAAAAAAGTCCCCAACCCCCACCAGACTCAAAGTTCTACAATTAACAGGAAAAAAGATGGATTAGGGGGCTTACAGGGGACGAGCCCACTCTGCTTCAAAAGTCAAAAGTAAGAAAGCCTCATGGAGGTTTTCCCAGTGTCCATCTACTTCCCACTCCAGCCCTCCCAGCTATGTCGTGGGCCGTACCCCCTCCCACAGTTCTGATCTGAAAGAGGAGCTGTGCTACTAGAAGGACAGGACAGGAGATGCTCTTGGCCACACATGGCTTTCAAGGTACCTGTGTTTTCCTCGGACTGATTGAAGCCGCAGATCTGGCAGATACTGCGAACCCACTTGTTCATGTCGTCCTCAGTCTCAGCCACCAGGTAGAAGGTCCTGTCACTGGTCTTGATGTCAAAGATGTAGCTGTCTTGCAGCTCCTTCTTGTTGAAGGTCAGGCCTGCATCCACTTGCTCACAGAAATTGAGGTTGATCACACGCAAAGGTTTCTTGGAGTGGTCATTTTTGTAGTACTCCAGGACATCAGGGTCTCCACTCATCCGACCACTGCGCAGGACGAACCAGCGTTTCTTCCATGCCTGAAACCAAGAAGAGAAGAAGCTTGAACCCCATTGCTCAAGTTGAGAGGGCCAAGAAACCACTGCCAGGCACAGGGTGACACAGATGGACACAACACCAGGATGCTCTGGGATGCTGCTCAGGACATCCCTGCAAAAGGTGCACAGACTCAGCTCAGTTCATCAGTTAAATACTCAAATCCCACTGGTTATCAGAGAGAATTAAATACTGAAAATCACTGTAGTTTAATAAGTGCTAGTTTTGAGGCTTAGAGCAATTTTGCTCCTACCCTCCAGCCCAGCTGCATTCCCAGGACTGAAATACCCTTCACTTCTTGATGTGAGATAACCTGCGGGGTGGCATTAGTGGCAATTGCAGTGCTGAAACACTTTCCAGCAGCTCGGAGGAGCTCGGGTGTTTCGAACACAGCACCCTGGGCATCCTGCCCTTCAGAGAAACCCCTGAAGCATCACAGCACATGTCAGCAGATACCAATCACACCAATCCCATCTCTGTTTAAATGCCAGGATAGAAAGGCTAATAAAACCAGCAGGGAACTGGTTTGTTTTTTTAAATATCAAGAATAATACCAGGGAGACCCATGGAGAGTCCAAGCTTCATTATTTTTCATCATCTTCTGCTTCTTGGTATGCAGGAAGCTCCTTAGCAAAGGAAAAGGTTATCATTGATTCCTCAGAGCACTGCTGACAGCAGCCCCCAGCCAAACCACTTGGGGAACGGACTCAGGGGGTTACAGTGTCTGAAGCAAACTGGTCAAGTAAATGTCAGCCATCAGCCCTGCCACTGGGAGCTGCAGACCCTCTTCTCTCCCCATGCCAAATGCAGTTGGGAGACCAAGGAATGGGAAACAGCCACAACAATAATTTGCTAAATGTTGTGACATATTACATTGAGAATTGTGCAGGTGTAGCTCCCTATCCCACGGGCTGGAGGGATGTTTTTTAGGAGGTGGGCTCTGCATAAGCATTCTGATGCCTGTGGAGGGATGTATGTGGTGAGGGACCACCTTGAGCTGCTCCCCATCACAGAGCTATGCTACCTTGCAGAGGGCTCAGCTCCCATGGTGTATGGAAGGGAAGGACTATGTCTGAGCATAGTCCTTAAAACATCTGAGTTTGTTCACTGCCTGGCAGTGAAGGCAGTGAAGGTTTGAGAGGTGCACAGATGATATGGGTTGGATACAGCCCATGCGGATGAGCAGGCTGATGTGGGTTATTACCATCACTCCTGCAATACCCAAGACAGACCTCAGTTTGCACCAAAGGATGCCAAAACGGGGTGGGAGGGGAGCGGGGATGTGAGCCTCACTGTCCTGCCTCAACTGTGGACATTTATGGTTGGGGTTTTTTTGTTTTTTTGTTTTTTTTTTAATGAGATCTACATATTTTGGTTTATTGTATTTTAGAATTTTTTATTTTATTTTTTAAATCACCAGTTTTGGGGTTCATAGGATTATGAAATGTTGGGTCATAAGGAATCACATGATGTCCCTAAGAAGGAAGATCTAAGAGCCACAAACATCTTTAGTAACACATGAGAGGCAGCAAGGCGAGCCGTGTGCTAGGACTTCCATGATGCTCCCTGGGAGATGACCAAAGCCCTGTGAGGCTTGGCATATTGTCAAAGGGCATGTGCTACATCTCAGTCAGCCAACTGCACCAGGATCCCACAGTTTTGGAGATTTTGGAAGCTGAAATAAAGGTAAGAATCCCCTGTGAAGTTTTCTCTGAATGGTCTGATTCACACTGTACTTCTCAAAGGCTTAAAAAAAGCTTTTGTTGGTGTCTTTGTGATTTGTAACCAAATTAGTTTTTCACTAATTCTCAAATGGGCTCCCAGTGCCAGCAAAAAAACTTCAGTGCAATCTTCCAAATGCAGTGGAGCAGCAAATTGCTTAGCAAGAGGACATGCAAGGCTAGCGGATTTTGGTTTCATCTAGGAGATGCTCAACCACTTCTTATCAAAATGTCTGCTTTTAGATGAAAAAAACCATGCACAGCGGAGCTGTGTCCATCAGAAAAAAGCAATCTCACCAGGCAGCAGCAATAAATTGATAGTCCATCTCCTAAAAATGGATCACACAAATCATTTGGAAACAAACTCATGAACATTTTTTTCTATCTCTAGGTGGAAAATGTCCCATTAGCTTCCTATTAACACGTCCTTTTCTTTACAGCCACTTGGCAGCACTAAGACATGGGCACATATCAGTAAGGAGGTGTGAAAGAAGATCAAGTTGTGCAATCACACATGAACCACCACCTGAATGAAGACACATCCAACACCAGTTCTTGCTACTTGGCTCACTGTTTTCCAACCATTGAGAGTCAAGCCTTGCTGCACCACTTCATGTCTGAGAAGTAGCATTAAAAAACCCACAAAGTAAAGAAATAAGACTCCAGAATTTAAAGCTTTCCTGGAAAAAATAAGAGGAAGTGCCCCAAGCAAGACCAGCGATGCTACCACAGCTTCCTTTTTCACTGCCAGCGTGAGCCACAACTTCTCTAGTTCTCTTTGGTCTGTCTGGTAGCAATGGAAAGCCCCACACAGTCAATACTTGGCAGAGAAACATGCAATCCGGTGGTATTGGGTAAGTCCTAACATAAGCTGGTTGCAAAAGAACTGCTCTTGCCAGGGCAAAATTTCATGGGAAGCTTCAGGAGCTGGAGTATCACTGGAGGGTGGGACCACTGGACAACCCCATCAACTTGGGATGACCAGCCTGTCCACTTTTGCCCAGTGCCCTCCTGATGATAAGGAGTCACTGACATTCTTCCAAACCAGCTCTGACCCAGAAAAACAGCTCATGGCATCAGCTTCTGGACTGCCTGTCCTGGATGAGCAGTTGCAGGCAGCACAGCTGGATGCATCTCCTACCCATGTCCCCATAGTAGGACCAACCATTCCTGACTCCTAAGATCATCTTCTCAGCCAGAGAATAAGTACTGACCATTAGAAAAGAATGGATGGAAATAAAAGATTTCCAGGGACTCTCTTATTTTTGTGGTGATTTTCCCCATTTCTTTCAATTTTTAAGCACTGAGATTTCATAAGGAGAAGGGCTCAGCTTGTGCTTGACAGACTGGGGCTGCTCTTGGAGCATCTCATGGCACTAATGGAGCCTGCTTCAACATATAGCAATATGTGGTAAAGGACATGCAGCCTGCAGCACATCCTCCTGGGACACCTATTTCCCCATTCAAATCTATTGATATCTAGATCTTCCACCTTTAGGCTTCCCCAGAATATCACCTTCCTCAAGAGGGTGATTTAAGGGTCTACTGACCACCAGCTGCAACAACAGTAGGATGCAGAGGATCTATATGTGCATGGCAACCACATCACATGCCAAACCAGAGTAGGATGCAACTTCATGTGAACCTACACGCTCAGTTTCCAAGACCACTTTCTTCCACCACAGGGCTCCTCCTCCACCTGAGTTTTCCTCCTCTCTTTATTTCTCTTTCCTCCTGGCTCCTCTGAAGCCCCTGTTGCTGTCATCCCAGTTCTGCCAAAGCACTGTGCCTCACCGACACGCGGTGTGAATCAAGGGCTGTGTTTGTTTAACAGCTTTACTAGCAGAGAGGCCAACAGCTTAACAGCCATAAAATGGTGCCTTTGCTGCATGAATTTCCATCTGTGTGGTCCTTTGCCTGCATCAGGTTGCTTCACAGTTAAATTACAGCTGCTAAAGGACCTTAATACCAGCGAGAAGTCTTTTGATGCTTGTCAAATATTTCTTTGAAAGGCTTGTTTGTTAAAAGAGAAATACTCATCATGCTGCCAGTGCAATGTAAATCCTCCCTGGGTCCTGAGAACTGTGACTGCTGCTTGACTGCTTTCCACCTCAGCAGTGCTCTGGTGAGTTGAAGTTTACAAAACTGACCCCTTTCCAGCTGGTTGCTGCCTGGAATTGCTTGTTTTATGGGTTAGAGAGTTGGGTTGGAAGAAACAGGGTGGTGCTGCTCAGTTCATTGGCTAAGTGGACTTAGCAGGGATGCTTGGGGGGAAGCAGGCAGTGGACAGGACCCTTCCTGTCCCCTCTGCTGAGGTGGTTGCTCTTGAGACACCAAGATGCCATCATGGGAGATCTTCTGAACAGATCATGAGGTCCCTCATATTCCCTGTGGCTGTCATAATGTTGAAATGCTGTGACCAAGCTGGTGGCATCAGTGCAGAGGGTTCAGACTGTCCCTTCTCGGAGAATCTGGGGACTCCAAGCATGTATTAACCCAAGTGCAGTTCAGGACAGGTCAGAGAGAAGCTTTATTAACAATGATCATAGTGAGGGGACATTCAGACAACATATCCCCCTCTGCTCCCCTGTTCTCTGCCAATGTTTGCAGACACCCAGCCTATATATTGAAAAAGAAAAAAAGAAAAAAAATAAGAAAAAAAAAAAAAAAAAAGGTGAGAACAAGAATAATTTCAATGTTAGCAAAGACAGGTATCCATCTCTGGGGAGCTTGATAACTGCCACAATCCTGAGAAGGAATCAAACAGTAAATATAGTGGCAATATGGACAGATGGCTCTTGGTGGGTCCTAGAGGAGTGGCCCGTCCAGTATTATCTTAGCTCAGAAGTGAGGTGTTTGAAAGAGCCAGAGACTGTTAGCTTTTACTTGAAAGGAATATCCTTTCAATTAGGATTTGACCCAGACCTCTCAAATATTAAATATTAATAATTTTACCATCGCATCCTTATAGCATATATGAAGATAGGAGAAGAGAAAAGAGGAAGAGAAAAGAGAGAAGAGAAGAGAAGAGAAGAGAAGAGAAGAGAAGAGAAGAGAAGAGAAGAGAAGAGAAGAGAAGAGAAGAGAAATCTCTCTGCCCTGCTCCTTCTCCCCCACTAACACCTTTGTCCCTGCAAGTGCAGCACACCACCAGTGTGAAACAAACCTTCCAAAATCTGATCTGACACAAATCTCAGGATCTAATCTGAGCTGGCAGGTGGGATGAGTGACCTAGCCGTGACACCAGACAACTTTCTCACACTGGCATGAAGCCAGAGACTGAGTGATTCAAGCGGGAAACCCCACAGTGGGGTAAGGAGGCTCCTGTGTCCAAGATATGCCCAGAGCCAGAGAAGTCCTGGGTGCAGGATGGATCCTGCCATTGCCGCTGCAGCCATCAGCAGCTGACAGGGATGCCACCATGCCTGCAGAGAGCCTTGACCCTGTTCCAGACCCACATGCTACCAGTTTTCACTCTGCAGTGCAAAATGGTCTTGCACCCTATCAAGCACGTTTGTCCTCCACCTTCTGGAACATCTGGTGTGGCAGAGAAAAACTCATGCTCCAGGAGCATGTGAGAAGGTCTGCAACTCCTGGAAAGGTCTCAATGTTCTTCCCAGCTGCTGTGTCCCCTTGCTGTACCCTCCTGGCTGCCACCACTTTAGTCATCCTGGCAAGATCATCCCTGGGAAAGGAGGATAGGGAAGATGAGAGTATCCCGAGAGCGTGTTTCGGGTGGCTTGGCTCTCTCAGTGGTGTTATTGGTTTTGCCATGTGCGACAAGGACACCATCTGTAGACATTGGACTGTGTTACCCTGCACCAGGGCAGACCCTGCCTTGGCCGTCCCATCCCCATAGCCCTGCACAACTGACACAGTCCCTTACTGCAGCCAGTGCTACCAGCACTGGGGAGTGAAGCCCCATGCAGGAGAATTGTAGAATAACCTACTGGTGACCTGTATAATGATGTTGTTGTCCTCTGTTTCCCTGGGGGCTTTTTATCTCATTTGATGGACAGAAGTATGCTGGTTTTATTATTCATGCAAGAACGCCTCTCCCCTCCCTATGCAAGTGCTAACTCAAAGGAAATGCAGCTTGGAAGAAGATTTGCAAGCACTGAGGAAGCCCCTTGTGTCTGCTCAGGTAGCAGTTCTGCTGGCTGATTGCCCACACAAAGCCCTGATGTCCCCGAGCCCAAAAGCAAACAGGAGCCCTATGACTCTCCAAGCACTTTCTTGCCCACTGCTCACTCAAAGCATCTTGTGATGCTGGGAACAGACAGGTCCCAGTCTTGCTCCTCTCACCCTTTGAAGGGATGGAGACTGATCCCCGCTAATCACACATCTGCCATCGTTAAGCTCACAGCAAGTTCGTTAGCAGCATCGCTTTGTGGGAGGCTTGATTGGCAGCATTAATAAAGCCGCACTGCAGCGGCAAGACCCTGAAGGACACAGGAAACCTTGCTGGGGTAGAAGGTGCCTCTTCCTTTGCTTGTTAGGGGACCAAGGGAAGTAACGGTGATGGAAGAAACCCCCAACCCAGTGTGTATCTCAGGCAGTCAACCTTCCCTCCTGGGATTTTTTTTCCCCACTGTCAGAGGTGTAATTAGGCTTCAGAGCACATGTGGAATCACTACGTGTGAAATCCACCCGAGGGCAGCATGAGCCCTCCTGCACTGAGCATCACTCATGCGTGGCTGAGATGGCTCGGTGTGAGCTGGAGGAGCCACTCCCCACCACTGTGCTCTGTGAACGTGACAGGTGACAAAGCAGTGCCACAATGTGGAAGACATTTCTCTCCGCATTTATTTTATAGGAGTTCTCTGGTTGGGAAGATTTCAGTAGCCTAGTGCTGCATGGTCAATCTTAGGAAAATAAAGATATCACTCTGGGATGTGGGGACACCGACCGTGTTTCTGCTGGGATGCTGGGGGGCCTCATTAAGGATAGGATGGAAGAGCAACATACTAGGTAGTGAGGTTGTACTTACAGCACCAGACAAGCTGTGGCTGTCTAAGAAAAAAGGACACAGGGGAAACCATGGGATGGGCCAGGAGCGTTTCTACCTAGAGTGTGTACAGATGATGGAGCCAAACTCTACTGGGATATGTATGGGGATAGCATGAAAAGCCATGTGAAGGTCCCATTAGAGGTACAGAAAAGGCTTCACAATGAGTGGTAGGACAAAAAAAGACAGATAGGGTGATGTTCATCCTTGGAGATATTAAAAATTTGCCTGGACAAGACCAGGAGCAATGTGATTTGTCTCCAGAGTCGACTCTAACTTCAAGCTGGCCCAAATTTGATCAGGAAGTTGGTTCAGAGACCTCCAAAGGTCCCCTTCAGTTATCTCCAAATCTAAATTACTTTCCCATAATTAGATCCAGCTTCCAGTGAGGAGTGGTGAACTTGTTATATGGATACCTGATGAAACTTCTCAGACCCAGAGCTCCAGTGTGGGAGTGGTGCAGCAACCCACCACATACCCATCCTCAGCATTTAGCATGAGAAAGGGCATCATTGCCATTTTTTAACTCTCCTTGAGCAAAGCAACCTTTTCTGGGTAATTCCTTCTTCTGAAAACTTCAAGGCACCTTTGCAAGCAGGAAGGTGCTGGGAATACACGGGCTTTGAAGGAGTGAGCTGGAGCCCAGCTCCCACCCCAGGACTGGTCGCGATTGGTCTACATGCGGAGCCTCCACTGCGTCCCTGATGCTGTGCCATGGATTTTGTTATCTGTAAGTATTTCCTACTACTCAGCCCTGTTCCGTATTCCACTCTGTTACTCCTAGCTGAAATCTCTCCCCTCACCCTGCCATGGCACACCCTTTGCAGGGGGACAACAGCAGCATCCACAGGAGGTGCAGGTGCAGGCAGGGGGATGTCTCTGCATGGGGACTGACAGAGCCAGTGGCTCCCTGGGGATCTGCAGGACACCTGGCGAAGGGGTAAGATGACAGCATCATTGCCTCTGCCCCAAGGCCCCATCAGCCAGCCTGAGGAAAAACAGCAAATGGGACCATGTCCTATAAAAGCAATGCTGCAGGTGATGTCCCCAGGGCCCCAGAGGGATTGCAGCAAGTCTCCAGCCAACTGTTTAGTCTGGGTATGATCCAGAAGCCAGGGCAACTAAATGGATTTTTCACTCTTGGCTTCAAGGTGTGTTTTCTTTTCTTTGGCAATGCCAGTTCCAACAGGGATTCCCAGACCCTGCAGCTGCTCTGGCTTCATCCTAAACTCAATGCTGGAGCAAGCCGTGGGATGATGGCACTGCTGTTATCACCTCGTTGGGCACAAGCATGTGGCTTTGCCACAAGTGATGAACTGAGCACAGAGCTACATCACCCTTGTCTCCTGCCATCACAGCTTGCGCCTCACTGCCTCTTTGGAGGCTGACATGGACAAAGAGCTGCAACAACCAAACAGGATGACCCAGTAGCTTATTATATAATATTATATTTATAATTTATATTATTATTATGCTATTATATTATTATACTATTCTATTATTATAGTAGTATATTATCTGGGGTGCATTAAGAAGAGTGTGACCAGCAGGTGGAGGGACATTCTCCTCCCCTCTACTCAGCCCTAACAAGGCTGTATCTGGAGTATTGTGTCCAGTTCTGGACTTCCCAGTTCAAGAGAAATGGGGAACTACTGGAAAGAGTCCGGTGGAAGCTAAAACGATGCTGAGGGTACAGAAGCATCTCTCTGACAAGGAAAGGCTGAGAGCCCTGGGGCTTGTTTAAACTGGAGAGGACTGGGAGATCTTATCAATGTTAATCAATACATAAAGGGTTGGGGTCAAAAGGATGGGGACAGACTCTTGTCAGTGGTGCCCAGTGACAGGACAAGGGGCAACAAGCACAAACTAGAACCCAGGAATTTCCATCTGAACATGAGGAAAAGCTTTCTTCTTGTGACGATGATGGACCCTTGGAATAGGCTGTCCAGAGAGGTTGTGGAATCTCTGCTGGAGATATTAAAAACCTGACTGGAAAAAATCCTGTGCAACCTGCTCTGGGTGACCCTGCTTTAGCAGGGAGGGTGGACAAGATGATCTCCAGAGCTCCCTCCAATCCTTACCATTCTTTAATTCTGGGATGATGATACTATAACTATATATATTTTACTTGATACACATCAAGACTTCTTGGAGCTTCTCAAGTCTGCCTGAAAAACCCAGTCACCAGCACTGACTACAGATAGAGGTGAGCAAAAACTGACCAACCCGCTGGGTTAGTCAGCCCACACCACATGAACACGCCAACAGTGGGAGCAGAGTTACTTTGCTTTTTCAACTTTGGGTTTCTGGAAGAAAAAGCAAATGTCTCAGGGATTTTTTTTTCCTCTTGAGACTTTGGTATCAGGCTCTGATAAGCACTTTCCCGGCCATTACACAAGCAGGGCTGGACATGGGAACATGGCATGAACAAATGACTCTGAGAAGAGTATTTTGATAACTGAGTTTTTCTAGCTTTCTGGCCTCTGCAAGAGCAAAATAAATCCCACAGCACTGTCAGCGATTTCCCTTCCCTCACTCCTAGCTTTGTACTACTCAAAATTGTCACCCAAATAAGAGGGATTTGCCCTGCAGAAACCCCCATGCTGTGCTGGCAGGGGCTGTGAATCCTTCCCCGGACTTCCTCAGTGAATGTCCACCAGTCTCTGCCCGCACAAGCCTCATTGCAGGGATGCTTTATCCCGTGAGCACCTAGTGATGGGCTTCACAGGAAAAAACACATTGTTGCCCATCTCCTCTCTGCCTTCTCCTGGAGGTGGTGGCTTCCCTCTCACTCTGTGTCACCTCTCACCAGCCTTCAGTGACATCCAGGAAGATGCTCAGGAGAGGATAAGGTTTGCTTTCACCTGGCTTGGACTTAGGTGTGAGATGTTTTCCAGGCAGGACATTGCATTTTGTCTTTTTGTTTGTTTGTTTTTGTCCTACACCCATGAGCATCCATGAGCCCCAGTGAGAGATGGGGAAGGGGCTGCTATGAGAAACATGTTTCCCAGACAGTGAACCCTTTCCAAACCCTGAATGCTGTTTGTGTTTCAAAGCAAAGCTGATTTAAAGCAACACTTCTGAACCAAGAAAATACTCTGAAAAAGCCAATTTGAGGCTTAGTTTCAATTTGGATGTAGGTACCCCTGTCAGCTCTAGGAGTGAATCCTGTAATTAAACTGCTCTGCCCTCAATCTCTCAGGTGAAGGTGGGTGGAAATACAAATGGACATACAGGTGGACAACAGGAGAGAAAGGTATGTCAGGATGCTTCCCCCTTCCCTTGTCATGCTGCTTCCTTGGCTTAAAGGTTGCAGAAAAAGGGTCTTACATGGTGATACTGAACCTCTTCTGAGCTTAGCAGGTTCTGTGCACAGCAAAAACCACCATCCTCTGTTTTGTTTGAGATGATGAGCTGGAGGTATTGTGAGGCTGAAGATAATAATAAACTGTTAGGAAGTTTCTCCCATCATCTAAAGGACTGGTGTCCTGGTTTCTGTGGCTTGTAGCAGGATATTTGGGATAGGCTTGTAGCAGGATATTTGGGATAGGCTTGTCCTCACAGGGACAATTTCTAATTTTAGAAAAACTCTGAAGTTTGTTAATTTTCAGCCACTTTAATGAGCTGCCCCATTGTCTCAATGTGTGTGGCAAAACTGCATTTCTTGAGTGTTGTGGTGGACAACTCCTTTTTTGAGAGAAATAGAATTGCACCATTGGAACATGGGTTAGGAGCAGAGTGAGGGATGTTGTGCTCCCAACTGCCAGAACTTCCACCTGGCATACAGGAACCAGCACAGAGTCCAGTTGTAAAAGGTTTTGCAGAATTTAGGTTTAATCTGCAAAACACAGTCGCTCAAATCTCTTTTTTTTTACCTTCCCCAACACATTCCCACAAACACTCTGGAAAATAACACCAGATCCCCTGGAATGCCATAGGAATTGGGCATCCTTATGCCTTTACAAAATTTAGACTTTCATCTTTCTCTGTTGTAGCATTTTATCAAGGAAACATTACCATGGTAGTCCCAAAATGACACATTATCCGAAATCTGGGCAGTTTTGTGCCAGGTGCTGTGAGAAACATCATTAGGTCAGACATGCCAGACTGGAAAGGAAAAGGCAGATGTGGAATGAAAGAAGAGAGCTAACTCAGCCAGGGCTACAATAAATCTGTGAGTGGTGAGATCCTTACCTTGCCTTCTGGTTTCCAAGCCAATAAATCACTCCCTTGACCTCTTGGCTACAATCATACTTCCTCTATGGTCTTTTCCTTGAGGAAATTTCTCCTTTTTTATGTCTAGTTTAAGTCTAGTCGTGGTTGACTTGCCCATGTCTGCATGAGTTCAAAACAATCACGATTTTTTGACATAAAGAAATGTGCTCAGCTCTAGGTGTTGGTTCAGGTATTTCCATGGCTTTGGCTCACTCGGGTGGACTCTCTTTTGAAAGAAATGAAGCCATTTATCCCTGACAAATATGCTTTGCCTCTAGTGGGGACAGATATATAGGGCTACTGGGGCTGGACCACCAGGATGTTTTCTGGGTAATACTGGACCCAGAAGACACCTTCTGCCCCCAAAATACAGGAGGAGGTTTAACACCTTCAAGTTACTGATCTGCTCTTCTGAAGGCAAGGCACTCCCTTTTGATCATGACAAGTGGTAAACTCTGTTTCCGTATATAAATTATTTTCAATTAAACCCAAGTATTTTGAGAATGGGTTAATACTGCTCAAATTTGATAAAGTTGAGGCAAATTCAGGCCTTTTGCAAAGGCACTGGTGACAACAGTGGATTCTGGGGACTTGGCACACATCATACATTTCAGTGCAGCCTTTAAAAAGTAGTTAAGCACTCTTTGGGGGGACTGTGGGGTAGATAAGAGAAGGAAATGAGGACGCTTTTAGTCCAACGAGTGAGCAAATATCTCATGAGTGGGTCAGGGGCAGCCATACCCAGAGACCAATGTGTGCCCAACCTGGTGGCTCAGTGCTACTTCTATAGCCATCCCAGAGGGAAAACATCACAAACACAGAAGTGTGCACCAGAAGCATTAGAGGATATTTAGATGAAGAGGGAAGAGAAGCAACTTTGTTGCATCTGCAAACTACGGAGAAATGGAGGAATTGGCCTGGTGTTGAACTCACAGTCTCATGGACAATCCTCTCCATCTCCTGATAGCTAGCTGAATGGTGTGGCTAGCATCACAGTTACTGGCACAGAAGGGGCACCAAGGATGATCAAAGGTCTGGAACAGGTTTCCTGCAAGGAACTATTAAGTGAGACAGGACCCCTCTGGAAAAGAGTTGGGACAGGAGAGATGCTGAGGAAAACATACAAGAACGACAAGGCATCACAGGAAGGTAAAAGGAGACAGGCTCAAGGCACACAAAAGGAGACTTTCCTTTGGGCAGTACAGAAATGACCCATGGGACTCCTTGATGAAGCATGTTCTGGTGGCTCAAAGTTTAGCTGGTCCCAAGTGGAGACTGAGCAAGATCATGGAAAGCAAATCCCCCCAAAGGTTACGAAGTGCCATCATGTGCAGCAATGGAAGTCTGCAATGTCAACAGGGAAAATATTAGTAGTAGGCGAGAGTCTTCCCTAGATGCCTGCTTGCAGAATGCTGCGCAACATTTGACACTAGATGGACTTGGGTTTGACCCTCTGCAGATCTTAAAATGTGAAAGACTTGGAAGGAGCAAGAGAGGCAACCCTTGTGGCAGAGCCCAACCATCACAGCTGCCCATGCTGCCCTGGCTTTGCTCCAGGAAATGTGGATGTGGTTGGTATTTTGGCAAGAAAAGAGAGGCAGGAGGCTGTGAGGCCAAACACGTTAAATGTGGGCAAAAGTGAGAAATAGAGTTGAAGGCTTCTATAAGAAAGACACCTCTGTGGAGACCAGCACTAATGGCACTTGCTTACCCATGGGTTGATTTCTCATGGCTTAGTAGATCGTGGGACCTCAGGTTAATTCCTGCAGCTTAATAGGGAACCATAATGAGTGGATTCCCTGGTGCTTCATAATGTGTAAGCTCATGAGAAAGCCTTTCCTTAGTTAAAAGAGGATATCTCTGCTCTTCCATCTCACTCTTTTAGATGAAAACTCATAGAGACCTAATTATCTCATCCTGCTGTCAGGCCCCTCTGAAACCTGCTGAGGGATTTACTGGTTTCCAGGACACACTCACAGAAAGCACAGCACATCCAGACACTCCCTGAGGCTCTCCATCAGCCTATGATGAGCTCACAGCCCTGATCACTGTTCACCATGCTCAGGCAGTTTGGCTCATGGGCTGGACGGCAGCAGAGGATAACTCAGGGTGTACATGGGAAAAGCCCCAAATCCGCACAACACAAGGGTCTAAATCTCACTTGTTGCACAGATAGGTTGAGGATGGCCAGCTGAAATACACAGACTCCTGGTTTCAAGCCTGCCACAGTGAGGTACATCTCTCCAGATGTTCCTGATAGCCAAAACATCTGTCACTGATAGTATTTGGGGTCTGTGTTGAGTCCTCACAACACTTTTGGTCCTACAACCCTGTGCCGATAGAAGGAAATTTTCTCCAGGTTCCCCCTTTACCTGTGTGAATCACAGATTCAGGCAGTCCAGGTCTCCTGAGGTCCCTTCCAACCTGAATGAAATGATCTTATAATCGCAAACAGATTTTTTCTATATAACAGACTCCCAATTAAATGCACATTTATGCCCATATGGACTCCAGTAACTGTCCATTTGTCCTCGTATTTAGCCACCATCTCTAGAGAGAAAAAGCAAGAGGGGGGTTTGCTTCAAATCTGTCACTTTGTGGCTTTAGCATCTTGCAAAGAGCTCTTTTGATGCCCTTCTCTACTAGACTGAAGCATCCTTATCACCTTTGTGGGGAGAAAATACCATAATCATCTGTGTAGTCTTAGCTCTTCCAAAAAACTAACCAGCTGCCAGCCTAAGAGTTTGCTGTGCTAAACACCATTCCTGCAATACTTTCATGTCTCCTTTCTTCTCCTTTGGCATCGACATTAGTAGTCGGCTACTCTAACACATTTTGCTGTTGCTGTATATAAGGAAAAATAAATGCACCTCCTACCCCCTCATTTAGACATCAGAGGTCACTGTAGCTGTTTCTGCTGTAGCCTGAACTCATGTCAGGAGCTGGTTGTGCAGTTTCTTTCGACTAAACCCAGAGAACCCTGCATTCATTGATTCATTGCCCCTTTCCATAGAAGTAATCTTGATTTCTTCTCCTTTGATGTACAATTTTGCAATGGGCTGTCTTCTAACATTTTTTTTTAAATGGGCTTTGCTTGCCAAGTGATCCAGACTGCCCTGTCTGATGAATTTGCCTTCAACATTTAACATTTCATTACCCTTTGTGCTACTGGCAGCCTCTCCCTGAAGAATCCATCTGATCTGCTTCACTCAGAGAAATTCTGAGATCTAGTATTAACCCCTGAAAAAATGGCATAAAGAAAAGCCACATTTAAGAGTGACATCTTTCTGGGATCCATCAGGTTTTAATTCACTTGCCACATGCTTGGGGCTGTAGGAGCTGCCCTCAGTACCCTTTAGCTGACCTGCCAAAAACAGAACTCTGGGCTCCACCATTTGTCCCAGGATTGATTCTGAACATTGACCTTTTGATGCCTGGGGAATCTCTTCTGAATAATTCTTCTGCCTTCTGGATTGGAAGTAACTCCCTTATTCCGGATTAACTGAATCCGTTTCTGCCTGTATCTGTAAAGCTGTTGTCTTCTTTTCCCATGATTTGGTGGAAAGGTGAGAATACTGCTGCTTCCAGGACCTCTACAAGGTCCCTGCAGGAACTCTGCATACTGCTCTGCTCATCTCTTCCTCAAATATCAGATTTTCAAATCTCTCCATGGTCCTTCAGTGATGGGACTCCTTCTTGAAAATCAAGGGGAAGTGGCCATCAGGAGTTTTGGTTGGGGCAGAAGGCTTTAGGAGAGGCAGTGTTCAGAGACCACCCACACAGAATTTGGAAGAGAACAAGGAAAGTCCTGGGATTCCCTCCAGGAAGAAGGAGACATTCTCCAGAAGGCAGCACCTCAAAGGCAAATGGATAGGGTCTGATGGATGCTGTGATAGTGCACAACTGTGCATTGGCAGAGTCCCTCATGGCCTTCAGGAACAACAGCAAACTTCATGCTGAGGCACTTTATTAACCATGTGTCTGCCCTGGCCTTTGTTTTCTGACAGCAAGAAAAGCCTGGGGAAGATACTTCTGAGTGCAAATACTCTCTTTGGCTTTGGGAACTGGTGCTTAGCAAGTCACTTGATAAACAGTAGTATGGTTTAACCAACATAGATGAGAAGGTCAAATAGATAAGAAGACGGCCTACTCAAAGATAACCTCGTCCTAATGAATATTCACGTCACTATTGTCTTCTAAAACTCAGATCCTATAGAAGCCCTTGCAATAGTGTATTTGGGATGCTACAGGGTTTCTGGTCATTCCTATTTCCTCTCCTCTCAACAACACAGTGAGAACATGAAATATTCTGACTCTGATCTGAAGAATGCCCACAAGTCTGGCTGAACAGGGTGGAAAAATAACCTGGGGTCATGGTAAGAGATAGCTTATTTAAAAACTTCTGAAAAATCAAGGAAGTCAAAGGGAAATTAATCACCTGAGGTGATGAAAACCACAACAGCCAAGAAGCAATCAGATCAACAGGACTGTTTAGTATGACCTCTGTGGATTAGCCTTTTCTTCTTAAATTTAAATAATTCCATTAAAAGTGGCTGAATCCAGACACAACTGCAGTAGTCTACTGTTCCCCCCAGCTGATCACACAAACCTCATCTTTTTGGAAACCCAGCTGGAAGCCCAGCTTGAAGCCTCTGCTAATTCCACACCCCCACCACCCCACAGCAGCTACTTCATCTGCCTGTTAATGTGTATTGAAAAGCTGTTAACCATACTTAGATCAGTGGGTTGAAATGGGGGTAGCTCTATTTTGGCCCAACGGCACAAGACGTGTTCATTGGTGGAAGATGATGCCCACCACCTCTCCCTCCACTGGAATCCCAACGGCCACAGACCCAGCTGCTGACCCTGTCAATAGCTGAAAAGCCTTTCCAAAAGCAGCAAATCTTTCTCCTTTCATGTATTATTAAAATTCTCACTGGTTAATTTATTAGGGTACTTTGCGCTGGGAAAAATGATCTCTTTGTTGACCCACTTAAACATGCTCCACTCCAACACAAAACTGTCAGAAGGGCTAAGGGGAGAGCCAGGGAAGTTGTGTGCAGACTGATGTCCTTTGTCTCAGTGAGACAGCTCCAGGATGGAAGTGCTGGGACTCCCTGGCACAAGAGCAAAGGGCTAGACACAAGCCTTCACAGACTAAACCACAAAGGAAATATTCATCCCATGTGCAGTGCGGACACAGCCAGAGAAACAAGACTCCCCAGTCCTCCTTCCTACACAATGCTCATCCCTCCCTGAACTTGTGGGTTTGGGGAAGAAACCTTGAATCCTCCCCATGTTGGCTCCTCTAAAAATACAAATGGAGAACATGATGATGGGTCATGGATGAACCCATCCATACATGCTGAGAATCACAGTGCTCATGAGACAGCAAAGGTGCATCTGGGACATCTTCCAGTCAAGGGTGTCTAGACTTGCACCTGGACCGTCCTCTTCTCTGCTCTGCTTCTGAGTTTCTCCAGCAAGGGAATCATTAGATTTTCTCAACAGCAATCCCTGATTCAAACTACCAGTCATAGGGTGTGGAGGAACAGGGCACTTCAGGGCAAAACTGGATAAGCCAAACTGACAGCTTAAACACCACTCGGAACCAAAAGTAGCCCTGTAAGTGAAATGAGCAGAATTAGCTGTCATTAGGTCTTGTTTTTTCCATTAGTGTCATAAAGATAAAGCTGCTCTCCTCCCATAAAGTCAGCCTGCAAAGTGCTCAGACTCTACAGGACTCTCAGGCTAATAGAGAGGACACAAAAGCTCCATTTGCTTCATCACTGAGAAAGTGCCTGGAAAGTGCACTGAGGACAAAAGGATGTCACAAGGTGCCTTCAAACCTCAGGGAGCTGGGAGCTCCATCATCTGCCCAGCTCATTGTCCTGACTATCCCACCAGGCTGGTGCTGGAAAGTGCTTTAAAGTTCAAATGATTTCTTGGGGCTCATTCTCACATGATGCTCTTTATCTCAAGCAAATGGGCTGCCAATTAACTTTGATATTAAGGAGGTGAAGAAAGGTTCATAAGGACACCTAATCTGTGGGCCAAATTTCACCCCTTAGAAGACCCAAAGGGAGAGAGTGGAGATAGACATGAAACACATTAATCTCTGCTTATTGTTAGCTTCATAAAGCTCATATAGCCTGACTGATAGATGAAATAAACCACACAGAATGGGACTGACAGAAGAAACTGCAGCAGAAAGCTGAAAGCAAGATCAGGAGGTAGGAGTTTGTAAGATCCGGTGCTGCTGCTGCCATTAATCTGTCAAAAAACCCTTGGAGAAAGGATTTCACCCTGTTGTGCAGCAGCTTTCCAAGTGCCAAATCAAGAATCAATCTCAGATTGAAAAAAAAAAAAAAAAAGTACTCAGCCAGTATCTGCAAAAATACTTTGGGAGTGGAAAGTGTAGTTATAAGATGGGTGTGGAGCAATTTTTCTGCCTGCAACCATTCCGCAAACGAAGAGGTAGAAAACAGCGCGTGGGAACCTGAACCTGTAGCAAAGAGGGGTGGAAAGAGCAGCAACTGATGAGTTTTATTGCAGCATGTGTTAACCATCCTTCTAGAAGAGGGACTGGGAAGGGGGTGGAGGACTTGGCAACTGGGGGAAATCAGGGGTTTGAGATGTGTTTGTAATGCTAACTCACATCTGGGATCAATCCTGGAATGGGAACACAGTGTCTGGCCCAGGCAGGACAGGAGGAAATGTTCTCTGTGGCCAAACTGCATGAAGGACCTGACCTGCTGAGGTAAGAATGGCCTTCGGAGGTGCCCCTCAAGTGACCTGAGGTTGCAGACTACCGCAGGTACCTTCCAAAGGGAGTGGAGAGTTTCTCCAAGTGATACGCTCTCAGGCTGTGAGGTCTGCCCTGCATGGGCTGCCAGGGAAGAACAGGTCTAGCTCTCACCCAGAGCCCCTGTCCCCAGATCCTTTGGTGAGTCAGGCTGAGCTTGGTGGCCTAGTAGCTCAAGCAGGTGCACAGTGAAGTTGAAAGCTGTTGTCTCCTCATTTTGGGGTGCTGCACCTCCATCCCAGCATTTCTTCATTCAGATTCCCCTGCTTATCTGATCTCGCTTGCGTATCTCACCCACTAGTATAACCCTCTGTATTTCAGTGCAGTTATCCCTGGCTCAAAGCAGTAAGCAGGGGACCAGGGTGTGGTCATGGACACAGAGGCACATCATGAACAGGGACTGCACCTACAGGCATCATGATAAGAGGTGACATATTCCTGCATTCCTCATTTAAAAACTCCTTTGGAGGCAGTTCATCTTTAGAAAACAACATTACTAAAATACAGGGCCTGTCTGGCCACGCTGGAGGACGCATGGGGTATGTGATTTTCCTGCCTCGACCTGAGGAGGCTTTTGGGTTTGGGAAAGACAGGGAGTCTGTACTGGGTTAAAATACCAGAGATTCCTTGGCTGGGTGTTTCCAAGGCGATATATATATATATATATATATATATATACCCTGTGCTCTGCAAGAGTTCTAGGGAAGCCACTCCTTATTCCATTACCTCCTGATGCACAGGGGATCCTGGGATTTGCTTTTACTGTGAGCTTCCTACACCCATCACGTGTTCCTGCACTCCCAGTCCAGGCTGATGCTGCCCCACCATGCTGCTGTGGCCTGCTGCAGGCAGTTTGTATTGACTTTATGGATGCCCTTTGCAAGCTCAAGTGGTTTCTGCAGCTGAGTAAATAGGAATGAAGCCTGTTGTGGATCTCTACACGTGGCCTCCTTGCCCTCCCACCAGCAAGGATGAGCAATGAGGATCCTGCTGGGTTCTCCACCCTGAGCAAACACTGGAGAATGGCAAGGGTGGGCTCCATGTGTAGCCCAGGTGCTGCTGATGACTACTCTTAGCATCCAGGGATGCAGAAGAAAGGAAGTCCTACAGCAAGCCAAGGAAGTCGTCTTGCTTCAGACAGCAAGATCAAGTGAGAGATTATAGCAGCAGGGACGTGGAGGAATGAAGACTGGGGAGATGGCAGCAGGACCAGGCTGGGCTTCAAAAGCTGCATCATTATGTCCAGAGACAACTGTGGGTTTTTTTCTACCAAGCAAAGCACCCCACACACATAGATGAGTTGGGAGAGAAGCTCTGAAGACCCCTTTGATGCTGCAGGTCTGCAGAGAGGTTTGAGCTCGGCAACACTCAGATTCCATCTTCAATAAGGAAGAACACAGGAGGGATGAGCCCAGGGAAGGGCCATCAGATAGGCACCCAGTGACCTCCATAGAGAGTGGTCTTACACTAGCTAATCCCTGGGTTCAGAGAAGAGGCCATAGGGCCACCTATAGTCTGCACTTAAATAAGGCAAGGAGACATCTAGACCCCATAAAACCCAGCACCCCTTCTGGCTTCGTATGCAACAGGCACCTGGATTTTCTAACAGTTGTTTGGTTTTCTGCAATTATGGCACCTCCTGTATTGCCATCAGGGCCAGGTGCCACGATCCCAGGAAAATATCAATAAACTGGAGGAAATTCAGAGAAGAACAAAGCAAAATATTATTATGGAGTCAGAGAGACTGACTTTCTGAGCTAATATGTTTAGCTTGGCTTAACAGCAGCTTAGCAGGGGCTTGGCAACTCAACTGTCTGCAAATATTTGAAGGGTGTAAACACCAAGGACAAGAAGGAAATCACAGAGGGGGTTTTACAGAGTAGGATGAACAGGAATGAGGTGAAGGTATTGAACCACGAAGATTGATAAATGGGGCTTAGGTACCTCCACATACAAGTAGCTCAAGCTCTGTCATCTTACAGCTGCTCTATAGGTCTCCATAGCATGTATTGTGTCATGATGGGACTCAGAGAAGTAGATGCACCCTTATGTTGAGGTTAATCTCTGTGGATGCCAACAAGAAGGTTTCTAGATGTTGGTGTGATTTTAAGATCTCCGGGACAAGTGCAAGTGGTATCTACTACCACACAGCCCTGCTCCCAGGAGGCCTTCAGGCTGCTCAACAAGCACATTTCCCCACCTACACCCTGTTTTTCTCTTCTATCACCACCAGCTTCAAGTCTAAAGCATAGGGATGGGTGATGATTTTTAGCTGAAACCTTAGAAGGACAGATATGGCAAGAAATGCTAATCTGCTAATCTGTATCACAGAATCACTCGAGTTGAAAGGGACCACTAAAGATCATTTGGTCCAACACCCCTGCTAAAGCAGGATTGTCTAGAGCACATTACACAGGATTGCATCCAGGTGAGTTTTGAAAGTGTCCAGAAAAGACTCTACAGCCATATCAATTCAGCAACATTATTTACTTTTAGAAAACATCCTTTAAATCTCTCTCCAAGACCATGAAACAATTAATTTTAGCATTTCATAACTATGTTTGCATTTTTCAGTTCCAAGTAACACTTATTTTCAATTTGTAAGGGTTAAAACAATAGCTCCAAATCAAAATATTTAATTTACTGTCAAGGAAAATATTTATTAATCTTTCAAGCAAAGTCCTCCTCCATCTTCACAGAACTGCCAGAGAAACCCACTAAAACAATCCATTATGTCTTACAAGTTGACTCCAAACTGTTTTGACTCCCTGTAGTGACGTTGCTAAAACTCAGACGAGAAGGATATATCCCAGTGGGCACCAAAAAATTGCTTACGGAACGGAAGATTCAAATTTAGAGTGGCTGCCCATCTATAAATAGTCGGCAGAACTAAAATACATTCCACTTTGGCTGGAAATGCCTTTGGCCTCATAGTCATAAACACTCCTGCCTTTTATAGTTGAACCAAATATTTGGTTTCTATAGTTATAACAGTGAGTACCCAGAGGTCTTTATTTTTAATCTGCACAGTGTTTGCATGAAAAGCAGGGCAGCGGTTTGTGGGGATCTCGGTGGAGTCTGGACCACAGGTGCATCATTAAAAATAAACCTGTGAACTGCTCAAAAAGCTCTCCCTGAAGCATCCAAAAGCACCGAGGTTTGCTTGTAAACAACATTTGGCTTTTAGATGCTGCACTAAGTGCGCCAGGAGTGAAAAAAGGCCAAGGAACTGGTGATTGCTAATATAATAATGAGGGTCTGTCCTACTAATCTGATGTTCTCAAAGCACTTTGCAAGCATTAATCATCCTCCCAGTGGGGCAGGTTGGGAATCGTCACTCTGAGCACGTTACACAGAGCAGGGTGGCTGGGGGAGAGCTGTGAATGGCCTGAAAGATCAGGGATGTGGAAGGGCGGGGAGGGGGGGGGGATGCATTGTTTTGTATGTGTATATAAATATTTATATTTAAAAAGTCACAGCCACCTCCCAGAAACTTGCCTTCAAAGGGGCCTATTTATCTCTCTGACAGCAATTCACAATGAAGTCCTATTATTCAGCGCTTAATAAATCAAACACCTATCTGCCAGCATTACTGATGGAAGGAAAAGGAAATTAAAGGTGACCTGCTTGGCGTGGAGATCACAGGATGTTTCCCCATCCATTTACAATAATTTAAGTTGGTTAAATCCTGCCTGTAAGAACTAAACAGGTTTCAGTTATCTTTGTGTCCCACCTTAGAGAGGATGTCAGGGCAGAAGATTTGGCTTCCCAAGGAATTCCTGGAGCTGATGGTGCAGACCTAATGTCTCTGTCCTCTCAAGCAGCAAGCCTGCAAACCCATCCCTGTGCGCGGGCAGTGCTTTTCCTGGAAAATGCTACATTCATCTTCTTAGCAAAGCCATAGCTCTTTCCCTTAGATCTGAATTTATTATCACACTGGACGTACCAAGAGGATGACAAACAAGGCAGGGAGGCTGAAATGTAAATTAGTCCAATCTCAGTTTTGTCAGGGCTGGGCTCACACTAGCCAGCCAAGGACCTGTTCCCCCTGATCATGCTCATGATCCAGGGACATCGTAACGCCACTTCCTATATTGTCTTCTGGCAGGAGAAGTGACTCACACTTACTGATGTATGCACAGCACACTCCTGTGCCTGTTCCCAACAGGCTGATGGATGTCAGTGTGCCAATTGGTTGTGCAAAGACACGTCCACCTGGGACAAATCCCTGTTTCATCTGCTCTACACAGATACAGAAAGACAAGGGAAAGCTTCATCAGACAAAAAGCACCTGGAAATCACAGAAGCTTGTTATTAGAGGAAGAATCTTTCAAACTGCCCCAAAGGGGAGAGTTCCTGCATGACTCATGAGGTCTTGACCTCTTGCTCTCTTGGGCAAAAGAATTATCCAAGGCTGGGGCTGTCTGCACAGTGCGAGATGCGAAGAATGGATGATTGTGGGGGAAAAAAGCTGGTACAAGACCCAGCTTGTGGTGGCAGGGCTGAAGACATCCACGTGCATCTGCTTGTGGCAGAAAAGGAGCCACTGCTCCCTCCCTTATGTTTATACAGAAATGAATATGGATGTTCCAGGTCAGATTAAAACACTTTTCCCCAGCTTTTTCTTACTCACATAATGCTCTGGGAAGAATTCAACAAGTGTTTTTTGCTCAGCAAAGGGCGTTTAGACGTCCCCACCATGCTGCACTCTCCCAGGTGTGGCTCTTAGCTTTTTCTTCAAGGCAGAACAGCTGGAAGAACCTCATTGTCCTGCTGCAGGCACGCTGCCCATTGGTCAGCATGGGGCATCTATGAAGGAGATGTAACAACAGTGCACAAACCTGCTGGATGCCTGGAGCATTGGCCTTTCAACCCTCATCAGTTGCTTCCGCCTTAATTTGCCAAAATTAAGGTGCCAGAGACAGTCTCCTAAAAGGCAGAAGTAGCACCAGGTTTACCAGGGTGCTGTCATGCATCCTGGGGCATTTGTGCTCCCCAAGCCACTGCAGAGATGCCCCCTCCCTGCGATGGCACAGAGTTTTAAAACTCTCTGAGTTTGCCTGGGAAGCTAATGAAACTCCGACATGTTGCTTGTTAGCATGTTGCTACCTGCAAATGGCACGTCTTTGACTGCTGGCACCACTCCCTCCTCCTCTGCGGCATTAAAACGACTCATTTCCAAACCTGTGGTTGCTCCACAATATTGATATTCTTGTATTTACTGGCACCCATCTTACAGCTGCATGGAATGGGCCTACAGTAAATTGCTTGTGTGATATAATTACCTCCTTGGATTGCGGAGGCATTTGCAAGCAGTGGTGTGGAAGCTGAACATCCCTGTGTCAATCCAGGGCTGCAGGTTTGGGGCTGAACCCCTCACTCCATTCCAGGCTTGGGCAACCTCAGTTTGCACTGTCTGTAAAACCTGCTGTGTTCTGGGGTGCTTGGGGGCATAAGGAGGCTGTGTGCTTGGCCCAACAGCTGTGAGCGGCTCCAGGGACCCATTTTCATGGCTTTAGGAACAATTCTTATGTACTGGTGGAAAAGACTTTCTCATCTATAGGCTCATGCAGAGTGGTTCTAGGTTGAGACACCAATCCCATAAGGGACTATAAAGCAAGACATATGCCCAGTGTTTGCTACATGCAACAAACTCCATTTCAAATCCACTTCTTGCCCCGTTTGCCCTCCTTCACCTCTCATAGCATCACTTTGGTTGACCAAAGCCATCTTCTCCCACCCCACATGTCTCAGCATCACTGTGTGTTCCCCAAGTAAGGTTCCTACAGCAGCTGGAAAGCTCCTCCAGGGAGGTCTAAGGTTTGTTTGGGCAAGAATGTGAAAATATCAATGATTACAATAATTACTTCATCATGTGGCACCATGCAGAGCATCCAGGAACCATACCCCAGGAAAGATCTGTTTGTATTTTCTATGCATAGCCTCTTAGGATGAATAAAATGTCCTTTGCTTGAGAACTTTGTTGATCAAGGTTGGATGAAAACCTTCTCCGTGAGATGCCACACATGCACAATAATTGATGTCTGTTTTCAGAATAAGACTCTTCTACCTGGGCTTAGCTCAGGTCAGGTCCAGCAACCTACTCCCCGTGTGTCCCAGTCTCTCATATATCCAAAATTTTTATTCAATTCAGAAAAACTCAAGGAAATATATATATATATATATTTTTTTTTTTTAATTTAAGATAGGAATCAAATAACTACAGAAGATTAAAGTGAAGTAAGGAGGATGCGACTGTTCTGAGGGAGTTCTGGGTCCTGGGACGGGACGAAGGATGGGGAGCAGGATAGTGATACCATTGTGGGAAGGTCCCAGCAGCAAAGCACACCAGGGAGAAGATGTAGGTTTTATATGGAACAAGGTGTTAATTCAACAACCTGGTCCAAGTCACCGCCACAGCAGAAATACAGATTTAGGTCCGGATTCTCAGACACTCAGGCTAATATCCAGACAACCTACACTGGTTTTAAGATCTGGATTTACATTGCCATCAAGGAGAGGTTGCAAGGATCACCATGACCATCAAAAGCTGCACTCCCCTGGCACTCTTCCATTTGCTTCAACAATTTCCCTGCCACTTGTCTCAGACATAAGTTCCACGACAAGAAAGCTGTGGCTTGACAGCAGCAATCTCCCATCTGCCAATGGTTGACGTCCTCTGTTTTTTTTAGAGGAAGAGCTGAAAACCTGCCCAGATCTGGGAGCTTTTGGCTTGGGGATGCTGAACACCCAATGCTCAGCAGGTCTTCCCAAGGGCCACCTGGGATCTGCTAACCTGTGTCATAGCCAAGGATCCTCTAGCCTCTACCTTGTCAAAAAAGCATGGCTGGTATCATACGTCCCAGGGAAAGGTGGAGGAATCCCCAAAACAGTGAAACTGCTTGGTTTTGGAAAAAGCAAACCCCTAATCCAGGCAACAGAGGACATGTTCAGCACATGGGGCTTATCAACCCCCTGACTGCAGCTGTGTCTGATGCAGGGAAGCAGATCAGATAACAGTGCTCCCAAAGCTTTTTGTCTGTATTTTAACATCATTAAAAAGGGGATAATCTCCTCCTCCATAGAAGCATTGGCTCCCTCCAGGAGCCTCTGTGGCTGCTGCATTGAGCCAAGAGCATTCTCAAGGCCGGCTCTGTACCAAATGAGGAGATGGCAACAAAAAGTGTCATTTTGGAAACTCAGCCTGGAGTCTGCAGGGATGGGGCTAATCTGCAGTGATGGAGCCGTGCTGCTAAAAAGCTGTTGGTCATTTATTTAATATGTGCTGAACCCTCTGGTGCCAGTGCTACACAATCCCAGCAGGAAGAACCAAGACGTTCTTCTCTTTTTTTCTCTCCTTTTGTTGTCAATGTTTTGGATATTTAATGGCAAATTTTTTATTATTATTACTACTTTTTTTTTTTTCTTTTGCATGAAATGCCCAATGCAGCAGCCAAAGCTGGTAATCATCCTTAGCTATTTGCCTAGTGTTATTTTGTCTTTTGTGTGTTTTTTCTTCCAGCTCTCTGAGAACATGAAGAGGGTGTTTATAAGAAGTGCCCTTTTGAATGTGTACTGAGCATGGCAGGGAGAGATGGTGCCTTCTGCACCCAGAGCTCACCTTGTGCCTCTTTCCATTGATGGATAGTAGCAGAATCAAGATGAGCAGGTAGCCAAGTGCTGTCATGTACTCCCACCTGCCCATGCTAAGCATCAACACCCTAAAAATCCCAATTATCACACTATTTCACCTACCAGTTGCATTATCCATGATGCTACCCTATTGCTAACCCACCTTCACCCCATTGACACCTGCAGAGTCAGATTGTGCTCTCAGATGGGCAACACTCTGAGACTCTGTGAGACATGCCATCTCACCCTCTTCATTTCTAACCTGGCACATGCGAGTGACCCAGGATTTCTCTCAGCCCTTCCCTTTTACAAATGCCTCCCTCCCCATTATCTCTAATCATAAACCTCCAGATATTTTCAGTGAAGGGAAGAAAAAAGCAGGGGGAAAGGAGGGGAGGGGAAGAGCCAGTTCTGCTTTGGATCAATGCATTGACATCAAATGAGAAGGAGAGGGCTTCAGTGGACATGCCCTTGGGAGCCGGCTGATACATCCCCTGTCAAACCCAAGGGTCCCTGCAGAGGAGCTGTCTAGTGAGGCCAGGCAGCTCTTGGTTATTTTTAGGAAGAGCTTCCCTCCCCTGTTGTCCTTTTCAAGCAACAGGAAATCTTTTCTTGGACAAAAAAAAAAAAAAGAAAAAGAGCACCAAACAACAAAACCCCCTCATTTCCTGGAGTCTTCCTCTCCACCTCACTTATTTCTTCCCCTTTTCCCTGTTTTTTTGAATATTTTTTTTTTTAGGGCATGACACTCAGCTGTTTTCACTCTACCTCCAGCTCCAATCCTTACATGCCAGCATGGACCTCAATTGCATTCAATGCTGCATGGGAGGAGTAAAATGCCCTGAGCTCCCTCTAGCACCTGGACAATGTCTCCAAGAAACACCCTTATTCAGGTCCTGCCCCAAATGCCACTCAACACATGAAGCCATCCCATTGACTGGCCAATGGTGGAGCTGGACCTTGGGACACAAAAGAAGCATGTGCTGGCTCCTCTTCCACATCCATATGCTCCATCCGGAAACATCAATTCTCTTTCTATAGGAAAGCAGGTTATCCTGGGGCAGAGGAAATGTTTCCTCTTCCCGGCAGGATGCTTGCAGTCAGTCAGAGTGAGGTATGTATAGAAAGCTCCTGATGTGGCTGTACTGCTGCAGAGATTTCAGCAAATATCTCCCAGCAAACAGCCTGAATCAATGTTAGTGTCCTCAGAGCAGGCTAGAGCTAACCTCAGAAAAACAGCCAAACACAAACATAAAGAGTAACTTACTACTCTGGCCAAAATTAGGCAGAAGGTACCCTGTTATCCACAGTGATCAACAGAGTCAGGAGGAATTCCTATGGGGAGATGTCCACATCTGGGATGCCCTGAATCGAGTGAGATGGTGCCCAGATCTGGCTATAAAGGAGATTTTATTCCTCACTTCAACCGAATTTCCCTCTTGAGTAAAGAAAAACAAAGTTTTGCTCTAACATTTTACTTTATTTTATTTTATTATTTCTGACCCTAAGAAATGATTTATGAAAAATTCCCACCTCAGTCTGTTAACATAATTGTGACCTCAGGCCTTCATTTAGTTTAAAGATAACTCCTGATGTGCAGATCCCTAGTGTTCAAGACAAGCCTCTCTTCTTGGTTCTCAGCAAGGTACCTGAATTCAAAGTTTGCAAAAAATACTTTTAAGAAATACAGCCCTTTAGCAGCCAGACACTCCCCTCAGCTGCACAAAGAGATTTTGAGAGCTCTTTGACTAGAACTTTGATTCCTCTTCTTGTACAACACACTGAAGATTTATTGGAGCTCTCTGGAGTATGTTATATGGTATAGAGAAAATAAGCCCCAAAGAAGTGTTCAGGAGTTTTTCCTGTGCGGCTGCAATTTAGGAATTTGGGAACTTCAACCCCAAATGCTGCATGACATCATTAGATAAATGAGAGCTTCACCCTTTTGGTCATCAAGTCACAGCCTCCAACACTGCTTATATGAAGTGATAAAGTGGTGGCTGAGCACCATGTCCAGTCTTTTCTTAAACACGTCCAGGGATGGTGACTCCACCACCTCCCTGGGCAGTCCATTCCAGTGTCTAATCACCCTTTCCATGAGGAAGTGCTT
>JANIJG010001172.1:2156-14189 GCA_024611175.1 Megaceryle torquata | reverse complement strand
AGAACCGCAAGCCTCCGGCGGGACAGCCCCGCCACACGCACCGCTCGGGCCGTCCCAGCATGGCCCGGTACCGCCGCAGCAGGAGCCGCAGCCGGAGCCGGCGAAGCAGGAGCCGGCGCAGGAGCCGCAGCAGATCCGACAGCAAATCCGACGGCAGATCCGACAGCAGAAGCCGCCGCCGCCGCTCTCACCGCCGGTCCGGGAGAAGCCGGAGCCGCCGCCGGTCCGGGATACGCAGAAGCTGGGACAGGAGAAGCCGCCTGCGGAAAGAGACAAGAAGCCGCCGGCGCCAGGGAAGAAGCCGCCGCCGCGGTTGGAGCCTGTGAAGCCAGCGGCCCCGAGACCCCCGGCCGCCACCGCACCACCGCACCAGCCCCGGCTTCATCAATAAAGCTGAAATGATTGCCCGACAAAGTGTTGTGTGTGGCCCTGGTGTCCCTGTGAGCCAGCTGCGTGTCCCCTGGTGTCCACCCGTCATGGTGGCCCACGGGTATGCGTGTCCCCATGTCCTCCCAGTGCACCCTGTGCCCGAGAAATCTCCAACAAATGGAAATAAACCCTGAGCCGGTGTCCTCCCTCTCCTGCTGGGGGGCTGGGGAGGTCCCAGGGCTTCACTGTCTTGGCAAGGACTTCGGCACTGGCACCAGCACCAGCTGGCGTGGGCTGGGAGTGTACACGGTGTGGGCAGCAAAGAGGTGTGGGACCCTTGGGGCCATGCCCAGTCCTTGCAGCCCTACCTGGATCTCAGCAGTGGAGGAAGGGCTGGGCAGAGCCTTTCGCCATGTGGACGTGTAGATATAGATATAAAGATGTATATAAACACACACACCCTCTGTAGACACCACTGGCTGGCAGGGCCCTAGTCACCCCCCGGTTATTGGTACCACTCAGGGGGTCTCACATCACCCCAAAACCACCCATGAAATGCCACAACACCCTGAGCTGTTGTCACTGCTCCCTGAGATGCCAGTCACCTCCAATTCCCTCCCACTGGTGTCTGCTGCCCTGTTCAGCCAGCGACCAGTTCCTTGCAGCTCCCCAAGGCACTGCTCCAGTATCCAGCAGCCCTAGAGAGCTCCTGAGAGGGCAGAGAACCCCCACCCTGTCCCCTCTGAGCACTGTTTGGGGAGAAGAGGGATCTGGCCCTTCGATGATAAAATGCATGGGACTCCACACAGGAAGGGTTTTACGGGTCTTGTTGGGAGGTCTGGAGCTGCTGCCCACCCTGGGCAGAGCAGATCAGTTCCAGGGTCCCTGGGTGCCTGAGCAGCCTAGCCAATGCAGCCACTGTCCCATGGGAGCCTGTCTCCTCAGGGACCCCTGCCTGGCCCCTGGGGAGCAGGGACCCACTCTGTCCTCTGTATGTGGTGGGACATGATCACCCTGCACCCCCCAACACCCTCACACCTGCAACCTCCTCCCTGTCACTGCCAGCCCCACCTTGCCCTGGTCCCCTTGGCCCCCTAGCCACCCTCCCACACCCAAGGCACCTCCAGTCAATACTCCATGTCTCTCTAAGTGGCTGCAGCTCTGCTTCTGATCACACACACAGCCACGGATCATTTGAGGGGTGGGGGTCACCACTGGGACAGGTCCCAGCACAAAATCACAGCACAGTCCTGGAGGCATTTGGCAGCTCAGCCCTTCTGGGCATGCTCAGGGACAGGACTGAGGACACATTGGGGCCGATGGTGGGGAAAGGGCCTCTGAGCCACCTCAGGATCCTGGGCTGCCTCTGCCCAGGGATGGAGGCACCCACTCAGTGTTGGTGCAGAGGCAGGACCAGACTGCGGAGGCTGGAGGCAGCTCTGGGCTCCATCTGGTCCAGCCCCCACTTTGCTCGTGGCCAAGGACTCTGTCCAGATGGTTTTGAGGATCTCCAAGGATGGAGATTCCATGACCTCCCCGAGTAACCTGTGCCAGGGCTTGGGCACCATCAACAGTAGAAAGTGTTTCCTGATGTTCAGAGGGACCCTGCTGTGTTCCAGTTTGTGCCCTTGGCTTCTGGTTCTGGCACTGGGCACCACTGGGAAGTACCCGTCTCCATCTTCTTGGCAGTTTCCCTACAGGTGTTGATGTACATGGATGAGCCATCTCTTCTCCACACTGAACAGCCTCAGCCCTCTCGGCTGAGGATCCCTTTCTTTGAACTGCTGGCCATGCTTCTCCTGATGCAGCCCAAAACATCCTTGGCCACCTTTTCTCATGGCCACCTTGGTGCCCACCAGGACCTTCTTTGCCAAGATGCTTTCCAGCTGGGTGGCCCCCAGTCTGTGCTGGTACCCAGGCTTGCTCCTCCCCAGGGGCAGGACTTTGTACTTGTTGAACTTCATGAGGTTCTTGCTGGCCCCTTTTTCCAGCCCACCCAGGTCCCCATATGCCAGCACACCCACTGGGGTACCAGACACCTCCACCCTCCAGTTTTGTGGGTGTAAGAAGTGCCTAGTGCCAGCCTGATCCCGCTGGGGTCAGGCACTGAGAAGGTTGCACCCCCAGCTGTGAGATGGGTGGACAAACCATGGTTCAAGAGAGAAAAAATATTTATTTTTTTAACATTTCAGGTGGAAAAGTGACCCAGGGAGTTCCCAAACCCATGTCCCCCAGCTTCTAGGGGAACTTGTTGCTCCTCTGGGACAACCACAAGGGCTTGTGGAAGTGAATGTGGAAGGGGTCCCAGTGCCAATTCCACCAGCTATTTAGGCAGCCACACAGCCAGGCGTGGAGCTTCTGCTGGTGCTGTCCAGCCCAGCTCAGCTCGGCTCTGGGGCCACCTGGCCACACACACTGCCCATATGGGTACCCACTGCTGGGTACTGTGCTGCTTCTGCCCAGTCTCATGTCCTTCTTGTCTGTTGTGCCCATTCACAGTCTTCTTGGTGTCCACATCTGCACACCATAGCTCTTCTCTGAGGCACTGGGGCCACACTGTGGGCCGCAGCAGCTCCAGCTGGACCTGTGTCTCTAAGCTGGTGGGGATGGAGGGGTCCCTGTGGAAGGGACCTGCAGGGCCTCCCAATATCCCTTAACACCTCTTCCCTCTGGGCCAGAAGCATCTGCAGCAATTCATAGAGCTGCTTGGTCACTGCCTGGGTGGCCCAGAGAGAGCAATCAAGCTCCAGGACAAGCTCCTTCATGGTTGTGACTGTGGTTGGGGGGCAATTGGGGAGCGGCTCCATGTCCCCAGGGTTCTTCACTCTGTCCCAGCTGTCCCTGGGGTCATGCTCTTGTTCAAACCCTGTCAGCAGTTCCAGAGGGGGGTCCTGGCCAAGGGTTGGCCCTGGCTTCCCCACCAGTCCCTCAGCAACCTTGGAGAACTGAGGGGGTTCCGAGCAGGTGAGCTTTGTCACCTCCACAAATGCACCAGGCCAGGGTTCTGGAAAGGAGCAGAGGGAGCCCATGGAAATGGAGCTTCTCCTTGACAGGGAGGCCAGAGATTCCAGGGGTTTTGCAGAGGCTGGTGGTGCCTGTGGGGACAGGCAGTCCCTCCTTGACGACTCCATGCTTGCTCTGCAGTGCCCACACCTCGTCAGCATCTCTCTGATGAGCTGCTGGCTTCTGGCAGGTCTCTCTGCTGCCCTGGTGTTTCCCTGCCTCAGAACCACCCCCCGTGCACACAGATCTGCTGCTCGACTGTGGGCTGGCTGGCTCTGGAGCAGCTCGTCTCAGTGGGCCACTATGGGATGGGCTATGGAAGAATGCAAAGGAGAAGCCTTGTGTAGGTTTTAGGGAAGGAGATTTGGGAACAATAAGAGTCTGGACAGCAGGTGCTGAGGAGACTGGATTATAGGGGGGTGAGGATGAGGAATTAGACATCTAAATAGAGGGTATTTGGGGACACCAAGCGATGTGACTGACAGAGACTGAAGGTAGAGGAATTGAAGACACCAAAATGAGGGACTGTGAGCTTCTTCTCCAGCCCACACAATCCAGGGCACTCACGGTGGGTGTCCCCGCTCCTCTCAAGACCCAGGTATCTAGGCTCTGCCTAGGAACCCCACTGTTCCCTGGGCAACCAGGTGCCTGGGCTCTGAGTAGGAACCCTGCTACTCCCTGCTGACCCAGGCATCTGGGTGCTATGCTGTGGGGTCATGGGGTGGTGGTGGGTGCCTCTGATGCTGGTGCTGGCTCCCTGGCTCCCTAGAAACCCGGGCATCCAGGCATGGGCACTTGGCTTGTGGCAGTGGGTGGTCCTGGTGTCCTGTCTCCCTGGGGTGCACCCCTGCCTGCTCTGCTTTGAGATCCCCTTTCAACAGACGAGGCTCTGCCATGACATTACCAGGACCCCTGTCAACTACCCCCGACATCGACACTGCCTTGACGCGCTTGCCCAGGCTGCTGCGCCACTCGCCTCTGTCATTGTGGGTGCGTCATGGGACCCCAGGGACACCCAACCCAACAGACACCCTGCCCAAGGACCCCCATCCCATCCGGTAACTCCATCTCACCAGAGACCTCCATCCCAATGGGGACCCCAACCCTGAACAGGACCCCCAAGCCCTCTGGGGTTCCCCACTTCAACCAAGGCCCTCACACTGACACTGGCCAGGATCCCAGGCAGTTGGAGACTTTCCTAAACAGGAACCCTAGGGACTCACCCCAGACAAGCACCCTAGGGACTCCCAACCATGTCAAGGTCTTCCCAGTACTAGCCTAGACACCAGCCACCTCTGGGAACCCCAACACTCACTGGGACCCTGAGAATCACCCAACCCTCAACAGGGACACACTGGAGACTCCCTGGGACCCCATGGCCCTACCTAGAACCTCAGGAATCCTCAGAGACACCCGATCCTTCCCAGCATTCCTAAACCCCTAAGCAGGACTCCAGGGTCCCCAGCCCTTACTGGACCTTCCCATCCCTGAATCTTCAACCCCAACCCTGTACTGGTCCCAGTGTCCCTGTGCTGGTTCCAGGCTCTGAGCAGTACAAGGCACTTCAGGAGATCGTGGTGGATGCCCTGCATTTTCTGGAGCAGCAGAAGGGCTTAAGTGAGCTGGGGATGTGGGACGTGAGGGGATAAGGCCATGACATGGGCAGGGGGATGCGACGTGGAGGCCCTGAATGGGGGGGCTATGGTGACATATAGGATATATGGATGTCTGGGGGTGGTGCAGGAAAATTGGTGAATCCTGAGGGTATGTGGGCTTCAAGGTTTACAGCTTCTGGGTGGCTTTGAGGGGGGTATCTGGGGACATATGGGACTCCAGGATGGATATATGGGGTTGAGATGAGTGGCACAGGGGATCTGTGGGGTCCAGGGAGGGTTTATAGGGATTGGGAAGAGGGCACATTGTCTCACCTGGACATCTGGGTTACTCCAGAGCCTGTTGAGGTGTCTCTGCAGGAAGCTGTAGACATGATCTGGGTGAAGCTGAGCCAGCTGGAGGAAGGTATGGGGCCAGTGGGGACATCCACCCAGGACTCCTGCCCTGGGGAACCTCTGGGACCCTATTCAAGGGACTGTCACAGAGACCCTCCACCCTGGATGTCTACACCTCAGGGACCCCCACCCTGGGCAACCCCATCCTGGAGAACCCTCTAGGACCCCAACTGGGCTGGACAAGGGCTGAGCCCTGACAGCTCATCACAGGGATGGGGATCCCAAATGGTCCCCAGTCTAATGCTGTTTCCTCTCCACCAGCTCCAGCCTGCATCCCACCTTGTGGTGAGTACCCATCCCTCTGTCTTGCTACTCCCCGTCCCCTAATACTTCTCCCATCCCCCTGGAAACACCGTGTCTCTCCTTGGCAGGGTTCCAACCAGCTGCTCGTGTCTTCCAGTGTGCTACCTGCAGCTTTGTGGACTGCCAGTTTCCCCTGGACTGCCCAGGTATGGGGCCATGGGAAATCCAAGGCATCATATAGAATCATTTTGGTTGGAAAAGACCTTTGAGATAATGAAGTCCAACCATTAACCCAGCACTGACAGGGCACCTCTAAACCATGTCCCTCAGCACCACATTTCCATGACTTTGAAACCCCTCCAGGGATTATGGGGACTCCACCACTCCCCTGGGCAGCCGGGGCCAGACCTTGTAGGGAATAAATTCTTCCTAATATTTGACGTAAACCTTCCCTGGTTGAATTTGAGGCTGGGCTAAGCCCCACCCCAGAGCTGGGTACCTCCCTCATTTCTCACAAGAACATGTGTGCTGGGCCCACCAAGACGCCTGTCTACCCCTGTCCACTGTGAGCACATGAGCACATGCAGTGGCTCAGGAGCGTGGCTGTTTCTGTACATTGCACAAGCTGATGTGTGCTCATGTGCTCCTCTCCACTCTCCCAGTGCAGGACACGTGGGTCCGCGTGGATGAAGTCATCACGCTGCACTGCGATGTGCCCTTCGCTACCCCCCGTGACCCAACTGTTACATGGATGTTTACCAAGGATGTAAGTTGCACATGCAGGTGCAAGGGGGTACATAGACAACCCTGAGGAGGCTGGGCATGGGCAGCATGGGCACCCACAGGTGGGTGGTGTGCTTGGTGTGAGGACTATCAACAGATACAGGGAGCGTTGTGTGTAAGCAGGCACAGGCTGCGAAGTGCTTCACCCAGGAGAAGGGTGTGCTCAAGCAGGAGGCAGGTGACTCCTGTGCCTGCAGGTTCACATGCACACGTATGTGAAGGGGGCCTGTAAGAAAGATTGTGACAGTCTTTTTAGCAGGGCCTGCTAGGACAGGACAAGGGGTGATGGTTTTGAACTAAAAGAGGGAGATTTAGACTGGAGAGAAGGAATGAATTTTTCATGCTAACGGTGGTGAGACCCTGGCCCAGGTTGCCCAGAGAGGTGGTCACTGCCCCATCCCTGGAACCATCCCAGGTGAGGTTGGCCAGGGCTCTGAGCAACCTGCTCTAGTTGCAGATGTCCCTGCTCAGGGCAGGGGATTTGGACCAGATGAGCCTGAGGTCCCTTCCAACCCAAAACATTCTATGATTCAATGATTCTATGAAGTGACTTTTGCCTATGCTCTGCTTGAGCATCCCAGTGCGTGTGTATGAGGAGCACATGTGGGACAGCAGGTCTGTGCACGTGCACGAGCATAAGGTACAAGAATCGGGAAGGGGACACGCTGAGCGTGTGCAGAACACAGACACCTTTGCACACACATGTATGTGTATGCTGTGCCGGGGACCAGGCTGTGCTATGTTCCTCACGCCCCAGCTGCGCACACAGGACCTGACACTGTTTGAGGAGCTGCAGGGGAGTGTGGTGGCACCTCTCAGCCTGACCCTCCAGGAACCCACTCAGGGAACCATCGTCTGTCTCCTGGGGCACCCTTCTAGGCCCTTGGTCCGCAAGTACTTCTACCTGAACGGTGTGTCCAGAGTGCCCACAGTGGGCTGGAGAGGGACCCCAGATGCTTGGGTCCATGGCGGGGGGGTGGTGGTGTGCATGGGTGAGCAGGGTGCCAGGACACCTGGGTCCATGGTGGACAGGTGGAGTGGGGCAGGTGTTCCCTGATGCCTCTTTCATCTGGGCTAGTGGGGGATGTGGGGTGGAGCAGGGAGCCCCAGAGGTCTGGGTCCCTGGGGGGGGCAGTGAGATGTGTGGCTGAAGCGGGATCTGTGGGGACAACTGGTCCCTGGGGGTCTATACCCCATGACCCAAAATTTTCTTGGGACCCCACAGTATCGGAGGCAAGTGTGGAGGCAGAGAAGGGACTCCAGGCTCGGTTCAGAGCTGTGCTGCACTGGTCCTACAGCAGGAACCCCCTGCATCAGATGCGATCGCTGGGCCTGGGGTTGACGCTCGGCTCCATGGCGCTCATGCTGCTGGTGCTGGTGCTGGTGTGAGTACTCCTGCCCTGGTCAACCTGCCCCTCAACATCCCCGTGCTTCTGGGGCTCCCTGCAGACCAGCATAGGACTCCCAAACACCCCAGGACCCTCAGTCCCTCAGGATTCCTTACAAATGCGAGAGGAACCAAGTGTCCAGGGATGGTCACAGACTGTTAGGACCCCTCACAAGGCTTCCTATTTTCCCCGAGACTCCCATTGTCCTCTGGTCCATTCTGGGTCCCCTCCCTTGCATCCATGAGCACTTCCTTGCTTTCCCTAGATTCCCTAATTGCCCCTGAGACACTACCATTTCCCCTGGTTACAGTCAGCTTCCCCAGTTGCCCTGAGGATGCCCTAATTTCATCCTTAGGCACAACAGTTGCTCCCAGGACCTCTCAGTTGTCCCTTGGGCACCCCAGATGCCCCATGATCCACCTCCTCAGATGGGGATGCAGGGTCTCGTCCTCACCCTGCTCTATCTCCATTTCTCCTTCTGCCTTCCAGGGCCATCTGGCACTGCTGGAGCTTTCCAGTCCTCAGTGACCACCAGACATCCCACAGACCTGGACAACAGGGTCCTCCAGGGGGGTCCAGACATCTGGATTTGCCCTAGATTGAGTTTGCCACGTGGATCCATCCCTGAGGACCATAGTTTCTGCAACTGCTTTTCTTTCCCTGAGGGTGACATGGGCAAATGGGAACAGGAGAGTTCTAAAAAATGGGATTATGCTGGAAATAGAGATCTGGGGGATCTTGGGCTTGCATATAGAAACCTATGGGTTTTGCAGAAAAGGCTTCCTTGAAGAAGTGATTAAAAAAGCCCAAAAAACCCTTGAGACTCTGCTCATGGTGTCTCCAGTGCTCTATGTTGTCTTTAAATGTATCTAGACTTCTTAAAAAAAAAAAAAAAGCAACTACCAGAAAAATGTGAAAAAAGCAGGATGCAAATGCAGCACCTGCCTGTAGCCCATCGGTGCCTTCGGTCCTAAGGGAAAGGCAAAACTCTTCCATCCCCTGGGCTGTTCCAGCTGTATTGAAATGGGCGGTGCCGGCTCTGCTGGGTATAGGGGAGCTGCAATCTCTGGGCTGAAGCCCCACCCTGTGCTCCCCCATCCCACCGAGGCCCATGCCCGCCCCAGCCAGGACCTTCTCCTCTTGCAGTCATCTGGTGACACAACAGAGCCACCGTGTGCTCATCCTGGAGGATGCAGCTCACGCTTCTCAGCCAAGTAAAGATGCTCAGATGTCCCTTTGTGCAACCCCCCGGTTCCTGCCACCCTTTCCGAGGGTCTTATATCCAAACCATGCCCACTCTACTTGCTTTCAAATGCCCTCTGTTCCCTTCTGGATGTTTCTAGAAACCCCCAGTCTCATTCTTCTCACTTCCAAGCACTCTCAGGTGCTTTCTATTCCTATCCATCTGTTTTCACATCCTCTCCGTTCCCCTTATTGTGCTCTCTTGGAACCCCTCTGTTGTCTTCCTTGCACAAATTCCTCCGCTGCATGCTCAGGTGTCCTCCATTTCCCTCTGGATGCACCCAGATCTCCTCTGGTCCCTTCATCAAATACTCAGATCTCCTGCTTCTTTCAGGATCTGCTTAGTGTTGACTTCTCCCTTCTGTGCATGCTCACATGCCTCTTCTCCACAAGTGCCCTCAGATTCCCACTGTTGCCCTCTATTGGCACCCAGAACTCACCCGTCCCTTCTGTGGGTGCTCAGTCCCTATGGATTTCACCATCAGATCCCTTCCAGTCTCCCTGTTTCCCTCCATCTCCCTCTGTGCATGCCCAGATCCCCACTGCTGCCTTCCACCCACCCAGTTTCACTCCATTCCTGGGCAGACGCTTTCTTCTGTAGCCACCCATGCTGCATGACCAGTCTCCCAAACCCAGTGCCCCAGAGACCACGGCTGTCTCAACTGGCCTACAGAAACCTTTCAGACAGTGTCTTTCAGCTGCATCCTTGCAGATCAGGACTGTGGCCCACTGGGGAATAGAGAACTCTCCTGCTTCCTCCAGATGGAGATCACCTCCACCACAACCCTCTGCCTGATGTCATGCAGTCCAGAAAAGACCAGCTGCTCCAAATACTGTCCCATAACAGTCTCTCTGTTATGAGGGGAGTCTCAGGCTGCTCTGAGTTCCACACCAAGAGCTAGGTTGGGCTTGGCAAAAACACATTAAACAAGAAGCAATTGACCTGGCAGCACCCGCTGTAATGGTGGGAGGTGGAGACGTCCCCAGTGTTTGCTCTCCACACTGGTTGGTGACTGGCATCCAAGTGTTTATTTACTGAGCTGCACTCTTCAAAGCTCCCAAATATGCTGTTCCCAGGGGAAATTCCATCCCAGGAGCTAAGCACTCCCAGAAGAGACCATTCCAAGGACTCTTGCTGGCATGGGAGTTATTTTCTTTGCAGCTCAGGAAGCTGTGAACCCAGAACCACAGGCACCTTCATGCCTGCTTGTGTTGCCTAAGGGCACAAAGGAATCCCATCCTGATCCCCAGGAGAAAGGAAGCCAGGAGTGGGGGTAGGAACCACTCACCCCGCCCACTGCAAAGGGCACTACAAATGCCTCTGTGAGACCTGCTGCTCCACAGCTCTGTGCTCCAGAGTCCATTCCCCGGCGGACGGACACCATGGGTGAGTACGGGGCTGGGAAGAGGGGTGCTCCTTACTAGCGCTGGTAGGGCAGCCCAGCAACAAGGAGCAGCTCTGTGTGCTGGTACTCACACACTGGTGGGGAGCAGTGGCAGCGGTGCCCTCTGCTCACCTGCCACCCCTTCGAACAGCAGCAGCTTGTGTCCTGCCCTCTGGCTCAGCCCAGCCAGTCCCCTGCTTCAGGGACCAGGAACAGAACTTGGCTCGGGCAGTTGTGGGGTGTGTTGCTCCACCCAAAACTATCCCATGCAGGAGTTTTCGGGAGCTGGTTGAGGGGAAAAGGCAAGATTGTCTACCCCTTGGGCAAAAGAGTTGAGGCTTTTTGGCAAGCTTTCCAGTCTGATGATGCCCAGCATGTTTGGTGCACTACTGCATCTCACATGGTTGCGTTCCACAGTGCAGTGTTGGAGCCATGGGATTTCCCTCCCACCTCTCTGGAGGGAGGGTCACATTTCATCTTTTCTCCATCTTTTCCCTTTCTAGCAGCCCAGTGCCTTCTGCTCCTTGCTTGCGTGCAGGTCTTGGCTACCCCAGGCCACTCCATGCATATACAAACCCTAAACATCTTCAAGAAATCTCCCTCCAACACTTCGGCGAGTGCTCTGAAGAAAACCAGTATGTAGCATCCCGTGGGCATCGCTCTCACCAACCCCCTTCAGTTCCTTGGTCTGGGTTGACCCTGGCTGGTGAACAGACCCCACCCATGCTCTGAGCCAGTGGAGACTTGGTAAAATAGCCCCTTGGAGATGCCTCAGATCCAAGAAACAGCTCCACGGTGTTGACAGGCAGGTGGACTGGGGAGACACAGCATCTCCTCTGGCTTTGCTCCACTGGGCAGAACTTGCCCTTGCAGCAGGATGACCTTAACCGCAGCAGGAGGTCCTGCAGCAAGTGAGCCGAAGGCAGAGGGAGACCACAGCTGCCAGGTCTGGTGTTGGGTGCTCGGGTACAGCCAGCTGCAGGTGGGAAAGGGCCCTACACCATCCCTAGCCCTGGTCCTGGTCCAGGATGGAGGACGGTGGGTGTGAGGAGATGGATCCAGTGTAATCTCTGTGTGTGTGCTGCACAGATCAGTAAGGGTGTCTGTGTGCTCAAAGGGGTCATTCTTCTGTTCCCTCAGTCACTGGCAAGGGCAAGGTCCTCTTCACCTTCCTCCCCAGTGTGATCCTGTTTTAGTGACACAGCCCCTCTTTCAGGAGACCCATAGGAGCCCACTAGTGTCCCTATCAGTCTCCTGGCCTCATACCAGTCTAGCCTCTCCTGGCCTCATACCAGTCTAGCCCAATGGGTCTGGGACCTTTCACTGGGGTTGCCTCCTGTCAGGTGTCCCCTAGAGAAGAGGAACAGAGGGCTGAGGCCAAGCCACTCTCACCTCCAGCCAAGTACCTTGACCTCTCTGGGCTGGGACAGCTGATTATCCCCCAGGTACTCTGGCCAGATGTCCCTCTATCCTGACACAGAGTGAAACATGATCTTGTCCTGGTGCACAGAGTGTTGTTAACTCACCCTCAGGTTGGCCCAAGGATTGCAGCGAGATCCCTGCTGGCAGCCCCAGTGGCGTCTACGTCATCCAGCCCACAGGACTGCACCC